>JARHVA010005249.1:1205000-1263940 GCA_037957365.1 Torreya grandis | reverse complement strand
TCTTAATCTAATCCATTATATTATATTTGTCAATGAAAACATTATACTTGAAGATCTTGTCTTTAGGGCAGCTGAACAAATACAAATAAATAAAATGTAATGAGGATTAACTTTAAAGCTCTTGTAGTCATCACCTAAATAAAATAAATCCCATTGGACCAGTAGACAAACAATAACATATTGCAACAAAAGTCTCCAAAAATACCAAGAAAATTCCTACAAAAAAACAAAAACAAGCTACTTAAAAAATAAATAAAAAATAGAGAAAAATCTCTAATCAATATTTTTAATTGAAATATTTAATATATTTTATAATAAATAAGAATTAAATCTAAGTGAAATTATTGTGTGATAGAAAATTTAGTCATTTATAATAACTTAAAAATAGCTTATAAAAGGACCACATAGTTGAGTCTTAATAAATCCATAAATGAGTGCCGTGATATAGCCACAGTTAAAGGTTGGTTTAAGTTCGATGGAAATGCTCCCACTTTTAGAGGAACCCATGTAATTATATGATGATATAAATCATGATAAATTAAAATAGTAACATAATAACTAAAAAGCATTTGGCAAATATATCATCTCAATAACCACTATACTACAAGGAAGAAAATCTTATACGTAACCTACTTCAAGGATGAAATGACACCATTGTTATAATTCTATCTAGATTATGTTGAGATAATTCAATTACACACACACACATATATATACACACACACACACACACACACACACACACACACACACACACACACACACACACACACACACACACACACACACAGACACACACACACACACACACACACACACACACACACACACACACACACACACACACACACACACACACACACACACACACACACACACACACACACACACACAATTATTTTATAATTCATTATTGTTCAATCTTATGATATAATATTTAATACTATACTCCAAATGTGAATGTTACAAATAAAATTCTTTATTTTGATAATTAGTTCCATTGCCCATTTCCATTATAAAATATTCTTATTTTTATAATTCTTTGCTAATTATTGTAGTTACATAATTATAGACAATGTGAGATATAACATAAACTAAATCCTCTTTTGGGTATATCAAAACCAATATTATAATAAAATTAACTTGTGCAATTATAGACACATGGTTTAGTGTACCATACATAATCCCTTTTATTTTTCTTAAAAATAATATAATAGAAAAAAATCAATTAAAAAATTTGAGTGACATAAAATAGAAGTGGTTAAGTAAGTTACAATCATAAGATTTTGAAATTGAATATGTTAAGGGTAAGAAGAATATAGTGGTCATTGCACTCTCTATAATGCCAACTCTTTGCCATATTTCTATTATTTCTACAGATTGGAAAATTTATATCTTAGATGAGTATGATAATAATGTATTAACTTATACCATTATTGATGGATTGGGGAAGGATGATAGGTATACAATGGTATATGGGATGATATTATTCAAGAACAAAGTATTCATTATTCCTAAATTGAAGATGAAAAATAAAATACTCGGAGCATTTCATGATACACAATCGGCAGGACATTCAAGTTTATTCAAAACATACAAACAAATTAGTGAAAGATTCTCGTAGAAGGGTATAAAATAGGATGTTCTTGTGAATATGAGAGAATGTTTAGCATGTCAACAGAATAAGGGAGAACTACAATTTTTCATGGGCCTGCTACAACCACTGCCCATTCTTGGACAAAAATAGGAAAGCATGTCCATAGATTTCATTGTGGGACTACCTAAAATAAAATAGAAATATTGAATTTATGTTGTATTAGATAAATTGACTAAATATACACATTAATTAACTATGTATACTTATTACAAATCACCTCAAGTTGTTTATTTGTTTTTTAAGGAAATTTTTAGATTACATGGATTAACCCAAAACATAGTTAATGACAAAGATTATAGGTTCATTAGTACATTCTAGAAGGAACTATTTCATTTGATAGGTACCAATCATACTCCTAGCACCAATTACCATCCAAAAATGGATGGGCAAACAAAAATTATAAACAAGTATGTGGAAAGATACTTGAGGAATTATGTCTCAAGTCAACAAACAACTTGGATCAAGTGGGTTGATTTGGGAGAATACTATTATAATATAAATCATCACATTTCTATTGGTATGCCTCTATTAAGAGAATTGTGTGGTTATGATGCATTAACATTTATTGATTTGATATTTTAGGAAATTAGAGTACCTACAACAAGTGACTTGGTTAATCAAAGCCAAGATATGATGAGATATTTGAAGGAAAAATGGTGGCAAGTATAAAATTAACAAAAGATATATGCAAATATGAGGGAGATAAAGGATATTTGAGGTGGGTGATATGGTCTACTTAAGATTTTATCTATACATGCAATCTTCTATAAAAATGAGTGGGAAGGAGAAACTAATACCCAAATTCTATGGGCCCTACAAGATTATTAGGAAATAAATTGAAGTAGCTAATGAATTGGAACTTCCTAAATAATAGAAAAATACATAATGTATTCTATGTTTCTTATTTGAAGAAAGATATTAGGTTGCATATAGTTCATTCAATTGATTTACCTCCACTAGATGATGCAAGAGAGTTAATTTTGATTCCATAAGTTGTGATCGATACAAGGTTGAATAAACTTAGAAACAAGAGCATAAAATAATATCTCATCAGGTGGAAAAATCTTCCAGTTGAGGATGCTACTTGGAAAGGTCCTAAAATTCTATAGCATCCAAATCTACAATTGCTTATGGGCAAGCAATTTTGGGAAGGGAGAATTGTAATTTCCCCTTCTCATGAATAAGACATTTTCATGAGAACCTTAGCCTATCTCATTTCTTTAGGCTAAATTAGGTGATTTAAGGGAATAGTAGTGTAGGGTCACTATTCACTAGGACTATTCATGGATCACTATTCATGATGATGTAGTAGGTGATGCAAATGATGATATAATAGGGAGATGGCTTATAGATAAGGTGGAATCTCCTACAAGAGAATCTCACATAGGGTGAAGAGCATGTGCATAGGTGGGGTGTACCACTTCACTAAAAAATACAAATAAATTACTTTATTGACCACATGATTATGTCCTTGGTGGAAAAAGGGAAAAGAAGAATCATTGCGCATTTATATGTGGCTTCAAGAAGAGAATGTATGGAGAAGTCAAAGGGTTGTTGGGGAAAATATTTGAGACATGTGAGCACATGGGTGAATAATGATAAAGTCTTCATCATTGATTCTCCTTCACATGGAGAGGGAGGTGGTGTTAGGAAGGCATGGGAGGAGGAAATGATTGTTGTCTCTTGAACATGGTGACAAGCTTATCATCATTGATAATTTTCCCCCTAATATGGAATTATATGCCACATTTTCTCCCTCCACTCTATTCCTCCATTTATCTTATGTATTTTCAAATCTTTCAAGTATGATCTTTATCTATTTATAAAGAACCTTTTGCCATTCAACCATTTACTCTACAAATTGATGCACTTGTGCTTCAACTTTAGGATCAAGGATGAAATATCTTGGGTGATTAGTGACTCAGAGGATGAAAACCCTTGGTTATGTAGGGTGATCTCATTCAGAGACTACAACTAACCTTCAAGGAGATTATAGTTTCAATATGGTTGTTGTAATTCGTAGTAATAACTCAGTGTGTGTGTGTGTGTGTGTGTGTGTGTGAGCTTCAAATTTAAAGTAATATATTTTCCTTCCATAAGAAAAAATATATATAAGTTGGGGTGGTATATTCATCTATGTTTCAATGAGTTCATTCCATAATTATTGAGTATGGATTTTATAATATAAGTATATTTGTATAAAATTTCCATCTAGGTTATTACAGGACATGGTGGTGCTTGTATTGTAGTTTGGATTATTCTTGACAATGATGGCCATCCATTTGGCATTTTGAAAATCTATTATCCCAATGATGGCCTTAATCACTCCCTATTTTAGCAATCTTTAGTAGATGGGTTGCCTACTACCACATGGCTTGTGTGTTGATATTTCAATGTGATTTAACACACTGAAGATAAGGTTGAGGAACTACCCATGAATTTATGTGTTGGTAAATGTGAGGCTTGGTAATATTTCAAAAATAAATAGTGTCTAGTAGGCCCTCTCTTCTTGAAACAAACATTTAACCACATGTCTTTGTTTACGTGGTCCAACTACTAGTTTGGAGATCACCATGTGCTCAAATTTCTTGATAAATTTATGATGTTAGATAATTTCTTTTTCATTTTCCAACATTGATAGGCATCATATCAACTTCCAATAAGATATTTTTTTGTTAAACCACTCACCCATTTCTTACAATGTGGAATGGACCTTGGGGTAATACAATATGCCATGTAATCAATTCATTCTCAATAATTCTATGATGAGTCACACTAGAGAAATCCAACTCATTAAGAAGATATGGAACCTCACCCTGTGGCCTCCATACACCACTAAATGGATTGAGTGGTAGAATGAGGTCATTTTTTACACCATCTCTTTCCTCCACCATCATGGCAAACATGCCTACTAGATTTGAAATAATTTAGAAGATGCCACACTCAATGTGTTAAAATGGGTCTCTAGCTCCCTCAAGATTTATCCTTTTAATGTGTAGCTATAGTGGCCTGTATCCTTTCTCAAAAACCACCACAAGGTGGAAAATATCCATGTGACTAGAGGTGCCCAGGTTTGTGCTCGATTTCACTTGTTAAAAATTAGTGACAAAGACTACAAAGATTTATTAGAAGTGTTGAAAGCTAATCAATCTTGTAGGAAAATTAAAGCCATTAAATGGATAAACATTGGCTTATCTTTTAGTCTGATATCTCCTCAACCTTCCTTGACAATTAAAAGTTATTTTTCCAAGATCAACCTTTCATGGTTGAGCGGTCTTAGACACATCATAAATGCCTTAATATGGTACCTTGTAATCTCAAGCTAGCTGAATAACAACTTTGTGATGTCTCACTCACCTTTTAGGAACTCATAGTGGATTTAAACATTATTAAACATGATAAATCCCTAGACTTGATGGCTTCCCTTACAAATTTTACAAATCCACTTGGAAAGTTACCAAACATGTCTTGTTGTAAGTCTATAAATAATCCTTATAGAATCAGTATCTTCACCTATGATAAATTAAGCTAATAGAAAATTCATTCCAAAAGATAAAGATATTAAGATACTTACTAGTTGGAGGCTGATAACCTTACTCAATGTTTACTTTCCAAATTCCTCCCCAACCATGTTCAACTCATCTTATCCACCATTGTTAGACTAGATAAAACATGATTCATTAGAGGGTGTTATATTTTGGATAATCTTATTGTGGTCTAGGAAGACATGTCTTAGGCTTGCTCTTCTCTTAAGAGAACTATTTTTCTTAAATTTGACTTTAAAAAATCCTATGACAACATCGAGTGGCAATTCATTCTTACCATGCTCAAAACTCTTGACTATGGCCCCTATTGCATTTATGCAATGCATACTTTGATTCATGGTGCCTCGACCTACCTCACTATTAATGGGCATAAAATTCAAGGGGATTGAGCTCAAACAGTCTATTATCCAAAGTTTTCCCCTTGATCTAATGTTTTTTGAGTTATCTAATAAATCCCTAGGTTACCTCTTATCTTGCAAAGATTCTTAAGGGCTTCTTCATGGTATTGCTTTTCCAAACACATCTCCCATCTCATCAATTAAAATTGTATAGAAGACATTTTCCTCACGCTTGAAGACTAAGAAGCCACTTTTAATGAAGCTATCCAATTCCTTGAATTTTTTTTTAGATTTAGATTCCAACCTTCAATTGAAGAAAACCCATTGTTTTTGTCAAAACATGATGCCTATGCCTGAGTGGATTCATAATTATAATTGATAGTGGATTTCTCTGGGGAAAATAATTCATGTTTTTGGCATCCCCTTAGGATTTGATAGTTTACCAACTAAGCTTTGGCAATATGGAATCAACAAGAATGAAAGGAACATTACATATTGGATCACTAAGCCCCTGTCTCTAGTGGGAAAGTTCCATATTTGCACCAAGATCTTGGCCTCTACACATGTTTACTATTTCTCCTATTGGACTCCCTCTAAAGCTTCTTATGATATTTTGGCCAAGATCCTCAGATATTTCCTCTGGGATAATTCTAATTAAACTCATGGATTTTATTAGGTAGTAGGAGACATTTATTGCCTCTCTCATGATAAAGGTGGCATGGGAATCATTGACACCTATTGATAAAGTATGAACTTGAGTGTAAAGTGGGTTGTTTGGGATAATGAGGGAAATGAATATTTGAAAATTCATCTAGGACATTGTATTTTTATGGGCTATCCCTATGGTAAAATTAACAGGCAAAAATTGGATTCCAATCCCTCCTCACCACTACTATTCCTATCAAGATTACTAGCTCTTTTTTAGTCAAAATAATATGGAAGGATTTTGAATAACTCAATCCCCAATTGAAATGGGTGGGGAGTGGTTTTTTCATAGGTTTTTATTTAAATGACATAGCTTATAGTGTTCCCATATACTTACTCTTCTTATACTCCTATGGTTGAATTACCTGGTATTAAAACTTTGTAATTATTCTAAAAAAGCATTCGCACTATCCTTGATTTGGTTACCTTCAAATACTAGATTCCCTAGTCTGAATTAAAAATCATGTTTCAATTAAATAATGTGAATTTACCTTTTATTATTCACATTCATGAATTGATGCTTGATTTTATGTTACATAAGCTTAGCCTGTATCCTCTTAGGGCTTGGTGGAAATATTGGAGGTGGAACTATGATACACACTTTAAAATCTACTCTCTTGGGCTTCTTTATCAGATGATGAGTTTGTTCTCTGTAGCTTTAGATAATCTCAATAGGTGTTAGGGTCTCTGATTCTCTTCTAGGACTTGGCTCACTTGTTTGGATTATATGTGGTACCTTGGCCTGGATCTCAATTTGGCTCATTTATTATGGTGTTTAATTTACCAAGGAATCCACCTTAGTGAGAGGTCTCTCCACCTCTTCATTACCTAACCCTTTTATCTGGCTTTCAAGCATCGATAAAATTTTAAACATCTATTTTTATTTTGTCTAAAAACTCACTATGCTTGGTGTTGGATTCATTCATTATTTTTGCCCTATCACCCTAAGCCTTTCTTTTGGCATCAAGTGCTTTTTTGGGATTTCCTAGTTGGCCAACCTCAATTGCCTTTCTCTAGAAATTATTTCATATTATCATTGGAAAGTTAAGAACAATGCTATTTTTAATCATGACGCTTGAAATTCTTTATTTCCTATTAATGAAAAATTTTTTTTTCATCAATTTTTTTTTTTAGATTCAAGCTCAAGTGGAAAATATGGTCTTGAACCTATATCACTTGCAACATCTCCTCGACCACTAGGGGAGTGCCCCTTGAAATATGAATAGAGTTTCAATTTATGGCCCACCCCATATTCCACCACCACTTCATCCCAGGGGCATATAATTAGAAGTCAGTCCAGAAATAAGAGCCACTTTTATATTTTCCCTCCCTTAGGGGGTGGCTAGAGTCCTCATGACAAGTCTGATGTTGGTCCTTCATAGTAATCTATGACAAGCACTATTATTCTTGCATAACCCACTAATGGTTAGCCTATCACTATTCATGATGACCCCTTGGATGGTTGGATTGTTTCATATATTCATGACATTGAACTGACTATTTGGTCATCACTTTAAAGGATGATCATCTTCCTTCACCTCATGGGGTTGCAGCCTGTATGTAATGTTATACTTTATGGTTATTTTTAGTTGCTTGTGTCATGCCTTGACTAACTAATTTTATTGTTTTGAGCCATAACTATCCTCTAAAAAGAAGTTTGAGCTACTATTTGACTTAATAATTTACTTTGTAACCTTCTATAATTATATTTTTTTGTTAATATAATATAAAACATTATAGTAATAAATTTGGATTAAATTTCATTTGATATTTTTTTTAAGATGACACCTACTTTTCTCACTCATAAATGTAAAATATGATACCAATAAAATGATGAACTTTGAATCAAACTATGTGACTTATATATTACTATCAATTATTCACATTTAGTTGAAAAATTAAAAAAAAAAAATTAGACCTTTAAATGATATAAGGCTTCATGTTCTCATACCTAAAACACTTTCAAAGAAAGAATAAGAAAATTAATTTATTTTTCATGTTCTTGAAAAACACTTAAGAAATAAAGAAAAATAAATGTATTATGCACTTAAAATAACTTTATGCAAGCAAAAAATGAAAAAATGTTTTCTTCATATTTTTTAGTAGACGCCTCAATTCTCATGTTCACACCTATCTCTAAAATAATAATGATAATATGTTCTCTTTTGGCTAACAATAACAATACTTTAGGCAACACTGTCTATCTTAAACTTATTTTTTATTTGTCTAAATTTAATATAATCTTTCTCTCCTAATTATTTGGATCTTTTTTATGATATTTATCTCATTGTTATTTGGATATTTTCTAGCATTTTATTCGATTTTGAGCTTCCACTTATAATTTAATTTCATCTTTACTTTATAGTTATTAGGGTCCAACAATATTTTAGTTATTTTTTGGGTATCAGAACTTCAATTAGTTTTAAATTCATAATTATAAATATGTAACCTAGTAATAATTATATTTTATATATTTACACTTAAACTCATTTATAATACACATCCATTAAGTGGAAAGGTAAGCCTTGGCATGTACATTTCAATTTTAGTTATTTTAATTCAATAATATTATTTATTTTTAGCATATGTTTTTATTATGACAATGTTTGAGGATGAAATTATTATTAAAAGTAATAAATCAAAGGTTAAAAAGTAAAGTGGATGGTAAAAACATAGCACCGACCCTCATAACCCTTTGTTGGACAGGCAAATCCATGCAAGAGAAAATAAAAAGTGAGCCCTCAAGATAATTGTGCTATTTGGGAAAAACCTAGTAGGCAAAACCAAAAATTAGAAACCATAAAAAAGAAAATTTTAAATATATAAAACAACCAAAGTAGAACATCAACACAGACTGAGATGGTAGGAATGACCATAATTACAAATAAAACCACTGTCACTACTACAACCACTACCACTACCACTTGAACCACCATCATTGTAACAATGATGATGAAAGTATTCATATCCAAACACACTAAAACTCCAACCAATTTCATAGAAAATGATAGGAGTAAACCCTAAGAACCATGAAATAGAGAATGAGAATCAGACAAAGCACAAATGCCAAGCAAGTTGATCACAAGCACCATGCTAAAAAAATGGATAACAGATAGAGAATACAGGAAATAAGCCATAAAATACAAGAAGAGAGAGACAAGCAATGTGTTAGAGGTGCCATGGCAAGCCTCCCAACCTCCCTTAGCCTTTTGATCCCTCTGATGCACTCTTAAGATAAGGAAAACCTAAGACCAAGGTTTTAGACAAAAGGGGAGGATACACAATGCCTCACTCCCATTTTTTATTTCATTTTTTATTTTTCACAATGCACCATATCTCATTAGACCACATATTAAGTGATAACTTTAAAGGGTATATGCATACTATGAAAATTGTTTCAAAAATATTCTTGACACATTAATCTTTCATATTATAAGTTAGGCCAATTCCATGAGAGATGTATTACAGATACTTATTAATCATCTTTATATCTCTAGTGCCGTCTATTTTTACTCCTACTATCCTAAATTTTAAATTTTGGCTAGAAAATAAATTTGTAGAATGAGAGAGGAGTTAGGGAATAAAAACTGAGGAAATAAGGGATATATTGAGAAGGAGAATAAATAAAGAAAAGAGAGGATGATAATGAGAAGGATATGAGGAATGTTTTGTTATGGCAGTTTAAGATACATTCACTAGCAACAAAACCCTAGTTTTAATAAAAAGTTAAACAACCTCAAGCATGTTGGCATATTACTTGACCATAATATTATGATTTTTTCATAATCATAAAAGAAACACCGAGAACCTAATAATTATAAATTTTACAAATTTTTAAGGAAAAACATATTAGGGTGTATAAATCAGAACATAACCCTTGTTTGATTCATTTACTTTAATAATTGATAAAAAATTTGGTCCATGCATATAATTACTTATGCACATGTATTATTACTTAACTAATTTAATAAATTTCATAAAAGCTATAAAAATTCATACAATGCTTAATGATATAAAACATGTAAGATTGTCGATGTTGCAATAATTTGATAAATGTTAACTCCTATAATTGTTGAGACATAAATCTTAACTAAAAACTAAGAGTGAATATAAGTTCCTACTCTAAATCACATATAATCCTTTAATTAAACAATGCAATAGAAAACAAGAACATTACCTTCACTTACCTAATGAAGACTCTCCTTTCTTGATGTAGATTTACTCATGCTTTTTGAATTGTGGTTGCTTAATATATATCTATGAAATAAGTCCAACAACATGTACCTTTGAATATTTGATTTATTTATGATAAGATTAAAATATTTCTCCATGGTTTTAAACATCAAAAGTGCATAGCCCATTATGATTCAAATGAAAGAGTAGAGACCAATTTATATATTTTTGGAGAGAGAAAATGATAGTTGGGATAAATTCGAATTTATTTGTAATATTAAATTTTATATGTATGTGATTCAATCCATTGGTCAAATGCATTCAATGAGTAAGTTGATGGATTAATAATTGAATTATTTTAATGATTACTAAATTGTTTAATTGGTTAATGAGTGGGCTAGTTAATTATTGTTGAATTGGTTAATTTGTTAACAATAGATTAAAAGGAGGTAGATTGGGAATGATATATCTCGATAAAGTTACAATGATATATTTAGAATGTGAAGAGTAATTTTAATAGGTGTAAGGTCTCATGGTTTCTTTAGGAGTTTGGGTGTTTATATATTCTTAGTGATTTTAAATGTTTTTGTGTTTTTTGATATTTTTTACTAATGATAAAACTATGAATAAGGGGAAACTAGCTCTAGCATCAGGTATGGAAGTAGAAGTTGATAGAATGGATAAGGTATTTTACGATGAACTCTCAAAGTATTAAATCATGTAGGATACACATGTCTATTTATCCTTCATGCCATACTAACACAATTTTACATTTGACTTAGTTTAGATGTACAAGATTTTTACAAAATATATTGGACAACCTCTTTCATGGCCTTGTCAAGGTCAAAAGTGGGAATAAAGATGATGGTGGCATGATGAGTTTAGGATGATAATTTTTTGGATGGAAATGGGTCTCCCCCCAAGTTTAGGGTGATTGTAGATAATAGAATTTATGCTTGACGCTAGAAAATGGTTTTATGGTACTTTCCCAAGGAACCATAAGAATGGTTTTCACCTTTGGGTTTGTTTTTGAATTTTTTGATTTTTTTTTAAATTTTACTGAGAAACATTAGAAACTTCAAGTGTATAATCATTTGAGGTTCATGATATTCATAGGATTGCCAATCTCTACTCCATCTTGTGTGGCAAAATTATATGTTCCTAACCTAAAATGGTGATGACAACATAGGGATTTAGGCAATTCATCTTAAACTTTATTTTAATTTCAAATTATTGATTAGAATTATAATAATTCTCTTTTAGAACAATCTCACTAATATCAAATTCTCTGAATTTGTTGTGATTATTATATCTTATGCATAAGTGATTCATATATGGTTGCAAGTTATCTCGAACATTGAGTCATTTTTCATTAAGGAGTTCCAAATCATGTGGATGCACAACTTTGTATTTCTCATCATCAATTAGATATTACAAGTAAATACACAAATAATTTATTTTTATATCAATTGGTAAAAATATATTTTGTTCTAAATACAAGGGAGTAAGGAGTTGCCCATATGGGTGTATGGATTCTAGTTTGGTAAGCTCATAAGGTTGGATAAAGTTTCAGGTTTTAGTCATCACTAATATCATTAACGGTCATTTTAATGATTTGTTTATTGTATCCTCAACTTGGCCATTACATTGGGGTAATATTATGTAGACCACTTATACTTGATGTGAAATTGAACAAAAAGGTCTAAACGGTTTTATTTTTTAAATATTTTCCATTGTTAGAGATGATGGTGGATGAGATATCATAATGGGAAATGAGGTGATTGATGATGAATTTTTATATTTTATTACCTATGACATATATTAAGGGATGTTTTCCACCTATTTGGTGAAATATTTGGTGGTTCTCAAGAGATGCTTATGACTTTTATATGAGTTAGGATTTATCTTGAAAATGAGATCAAGTCCCCAAGTAGAAAAGGGTAATGGAAATTATGATCAACTTCAAATATTGTGAAGGTGCATGAATAAGGTCTACAAAATTATAATAGACTATGCTTTTTTGTACATGCTCAAAAATATATTTTTCCATAGTGGGCTAGTAGTATTTTGTTCTTACAAATTTCTTTGCAAGTATCATGTCATTGGTATGTGCTCCACATATTCCATCACATATTTACCTTGATTTCTAAGTTTTCTTCTTCCATGTTAAATATATTAATAAGGTTCCATCATAACCCCTATGATAGAAGGTATCATTAAGGAGGACAAAATGTGAAGCACATTAGAGCAAGGATTTCTTCGCATTGCAAGAAAGGTTATGAGGGATAGTATTTTCAAGGAGATAGGTGTATATTTCATGGAACCAAGGGAAATGGGACCAAAAATCACATACCATTTCAAATTTAGGGATGTCATATGTCAAGATAATTAGCTATTTAACCAAGAAGTATATTTTAAAAAGGATCAAAATAAATAAATCAAATATGCAGTAAGAAGCTTGTTTGAATTGGGAATTTATTGGGAGATATGATTTCCAAATTAATTACCAAATTTTAAGTTTGTATCAAGCACTATGATGATATTGAAAGAGAGTTTTGGTAGAATAAGTAAGAATTTTCAGAAGTTTAATGTGATAGTACCAAATTTTATAAGGATGGAGAACATATTTAGTGTTGGGATATTTTGACCTTTAATTTTTCAAAAGGAAAGTTTTACACAAGAATATCTAAAAATTAAGACAAACAGTTCAAAAAAACACATTTTTATAAGGTTACATGTTAAAATAACTAGTGAATGGAGTTCTGTAAAAAAAAAACATGCTAGCGAAGTTATGTGAAAATATATGCACACAAAAAAAAGTAATATGGAGAATTTAAATGTTATTTTTTTAATGTCAAAGCACATTACATATAAAATACCTGTGCATAAGGATAATGAAGCATGACACTCAACACATATAAGGCACATGTAAGGAAACCATTATCCAAACAATTATATCTTAGTATTTTATAGAGAATTATTTGGCACAAATCAAAAGAGCACGTTTATAAATTTAGATAGTGTAACCAATGAGGGAACAATGCAAGTAGTTATTTATCAGAAATCATGAATTATAGAGGGAAGTTGCTGAGATTTTATAGGAGTGAGTTGTCCTTAAAATGAAGGAAATGACTTATTTATAGAATCTCTCCTTTCCAGTTTTAGAAGGGTTGGATTATGATCCAAAATAGTTGGTGTGTTAGATCTTATATATTTTGCATGATCTTCCATTATTAGAGCTTGAGTAAATATTGCAATGACTTGTATTTTGCTGTATTTTGGGCCAATATTATGAATAAAGATAATTTTGTTATAAATAAGCTTTTATAATGTTTAATAATGATACATAAAAGTTTTTACTATTATTTCTAGCATATATCTATTTTGCATGTCCTATGTTGAATTTTTTCATGTTTATCAATGGTTTTCCTATGTGTAATGTCTTTATTAACCAACTTGAAGAGACTTGGTAATATCTCTATATACCTCTAGTGAGTGGTAATTAAGTTAAAACTCGAGTGATTGGTGAGCATGGAAAACATATATAATTTTTTGGGGTTGTGTAAGTGTCATGGATATGCCTTGTAAGTATAGGAAAAACCCAACATAACTATATGGTTTTGAAATTTATGGATCTATACTTCATATTATGATTTGGGATTGGTTTGATTAAGCTCTTATGTATATACTATCAAAAAATTTGTGGGAAAAAAATATATTAACATGTAGCTACTTTTAGATCCATCCCTTTCACATTTTAGGTGTGTGCCATGGAGTGGTGTTACTTCAAAATAATTGTTATATGACACATACAACAATTAGGTATAATAGATATCAATTAAAGGATTTTCAATCATCTAAGAGTTTAAGTGAATAAGGGATAAAGAATATTATGTATGGAAATTTATGTCTTTCTTACATGGAATTGATATTGATATCAGTCATTTACCTCCTAATACCTTTTCCATTGATACTCCCTACATGTCAAAAAATTATATTCAAAGAGGTATGAGAGATGAGATCTACCAATCCTATTTAAAATCTACTTAGACACAACCATCAAAATGATTGTAAAAAAATGCATCATTACTTCTATGACTATATTTAAATAAATTATAGATGTATTTCTATTCTAGGTCCACCAAGCTCTCTTTTGGTTTGAGATTTATTATAGGCTAATTACTAGAATGATTTCATAAGCTTTGCATGGATTAATAATACTTTATTATGTCACATCACCATTTTGAGATTTATTATAGGCTAGTTAAATTTATTTTTATTTTATTTTCTATATTTTATCTTCTTTTTCTCTTCCAATATCTTATTTAAAATGAAAATTGTTTAGAATATTACTAATATATTATATATAAATGTAATTAAAGATGTCATTAAAACATTACCATTAATATGGTTATTTGTATTTGTTTGTGTCATGCCTTGACTGACTACTTTTTTTTTTGAGCTAGAACTATCCTCCAACAACAAGTTTAAGTCATGATTTATACCATTAATATGGTTATTTGTATTTGTTTGTGTCATGCCTTGACTGACTAATTTTATTTTTTTGAGCTAGAACTATCCTCCAACAACAAATTTAAGTCATGATTTATCTTAATAATTTACTTTGTAACCTTCAGTAATTATATTTTTGTTTAGCCTATCACTATGCATGATGACCCCTTGGATGGTTGGAATGCTTCAGACATTCCTCACATATAACTGATTACTTGGTCGACACTTCAAAGGATGATCATCTTCCTTTACCTCTTAGGGCAGTAGCTTGTACATATTATTATACTTTATGGTTATTTATATTTTCTTGTGTAGTGCCTTTACTAATTAATTTTATTGTTTTGAGCATGAACTATCCTCCAGCAAGAAGTTTGAACCGTGATTTGTCTTAATACTTTAATTTTTAACCTTCAATAATTATTATTTTTTCATAGTGTAATATAAAACATTCTAGTAGTAAATTTGTTTTAAATTTTAGTTGCTTTTTTTTTTAAAAATGGAACCTACTTTTCTCGCTCATAAATGTAAAATATGTCCCAATAAAAATATGACATTTGAATCAAATCATGTGAATTATATATTAAGATCAATGATTCATGTTTGATTAGAAATAAAATAATAAAATAATTTTGACCTTTAAATAATATAAGGCTTCATGTTCTCGTACCTAAAAAACTTTCAAAGAAAGAAGAATAAAATCAATTTATTTTTCACGTTCTTGAGAAACACTCGAGAAAGAATGAAAAATAAATTTATTAAGCACTTAAATATACTTTCTTATCCAATGAAAAAAATGAAAAAAAAATTTGCTTCATGTTTTTCAACACCTATCTCAATTGTCATGTTCCTACCCATCTCTACAATAACAATGATAATACACTCTTTTTTAGTCAAGAATAATAATACTTTGGGAAACATTTTCTATCTTAAAACTTATTCTTGTTTTATCTAAATTTAATATAATCTTTCTCTCTTAATTATTTGGATCTTTTCTATAATATTTATATCATTGTTATTTGGATCTTTTCTAGCTTTTAATTTTATTTTGAATTGCAACTTAGAATTTAACTTGGTCTTTAATTTATATTTATTAGGGTCCAACAAAATTTTAGTTTTTTTTGGGTATTAGAACTTAATTTAGTTTTAACCACATAATTATGAAGATGTAACCTATCACTAATTATATTTTTTATAATTCCACTTAAACTCATTTATAATACACATCCATTGAGGGAAAGTTAAGCATTGGCATTACATTTAAATTTTAGTTATTTTAATTTAATAATATTATTTTTTTACCATATATTTTTATTATTGGAATGTTTGAGGATGGAATTATTATTAAAAATAATAAATCAAAGGTTAGACAGTAAAGTAGTCAGTAAAAACATGATACCAATCCTCACAACCCCCTGTTGGCTAGGCAAATCCATGCAAGAGAAAATAAAAAGTGAGCCCTCAAGACAATATTGATGGTAGAGGCAAATACCTATTACATAAGTACAAAAACTATAAACCCTGAAAAATAGCAAAAGTTAGAGATATAAAATAACCAAAGTAGAACATCACCATAGATTGAGATGCTGAGAATGACCATATTTACAAAGAAAACCACCACCATTGCTACAACCACTACCACTACTACATTTGTCATTTCCGCATGAAGCACCACCATTAAAACAATGATGATAAATGAAATCATATTTGAACACACTAAAATTACAACCAAGGTCATAAAAAATTGTAGGAGTAAACCCTAAGAGCCACCAAACATATAATGAAAAGTAGATAGACCACAAATGCCATATAGGTTGATCACAATCACCAAGTTAAACAAAAAAAAGGATAGAAAATAGATAACATAGGAAAGATGCCATAAAATGTAAAAAGAGGGAGCCAAGTGATGTGTTATAAGTTCCATGGTGACCCTCCTAACCTTCCTTAGACTTCTGATCCCATTGAGCCACTTTTATGCTAAGTAAACCCTATGACGAGGGTTTCAAGTAAAAGGGGAGGATGTGTATTGATTCACTCTCATTTTCCATTTATTTTTTCACTATCCTTCTTAGCATATGTTTTCACAAAGCACCATCTCTCATTGCATTACATAACAAGTGATAACTTTATAAGGTATATTCATACTACTAAATTTGTTTTATTAATTATTTTAACACATTAATCTTTCATATTCGAAGTTATGCCAACTCCATGAGAGATGTATTATAGATACTTATGAATCATCTTCAAATTTCTATTAGTGTCTACTTTTACTCTTACTATCTGAAAATTTTAAATTTTGGCTAACAAATAAATTTGTAGAAGCAGAGATGAGGTAAGGAATAAGAACTGAGGAAATAAGGGATATAGTGTGAAGGAGAATATATAGAGTAAAGAGAGGATGATAAGGAGAAGGATATGATATAGTTTTTTTGTGGTAATTTAAGATACATTCACTAGAAACAAAACCTTGGTTTTAACAACACTTAAACAACCTTAAGCATGTTGGCATATTACTTGACCGTAAGATTATAAAGTCATTAGAAGCATACAAGAGACACCAAGAACCTAATAATTACAAATATTTAAGGAAAAACATATCAAGGAACATGAATCAGAACATAGCCCTTACTTGATTGATTTACATAAATAACTCATAAAAAATTTAGTCAATGCATACTATTACTTTTACACATAGATTATTACTTAACTACTTTACTAAACGTCATATGATCTATAAAAAATCATATAATGCTTAATGATTAAAAAACATATAAGATTATGGATGTTACAATAATTTTATAAATGCTAACTCATTTAAATGTTGAGACTTAAAGCTTAACTAAAAACTAAGATTAAATCTAAGTTCCTACTCCAAATATCACTTAAACCTTTGATTGAGCAATGTAAGAGAAAACAAGAATATTACCTTCACTTACCTAATGAAAACTTCTCGTTTCTTGATGTATATTTGCTCATGCTTTTGGAATTATGGTTGCTCAATAGATATCTATCAAATAAGTCCAACAACATGTACCTTTTAGTATTTGATTGATTTTGGACAACATTACAAGATTCCTCTATATTTTAAAACATCAAAAGTGCATAGCTCATGCTGATTTGAATGAAAGAGGAGAGACCAATTTATAGACTTTTGGAGGGAAAAAATGATGGCTAGGATGAATTTAGATTTATTTGTAATATTAAATTTTAGATGTATGTGATTCGATCTATTGGTCAAATGCATTAAATGAGGAAATTGAGGGATTAATAATTAAATTAGTTAAATGATAAATGAATTATTAATTGGTTAATGAGTGGGACAATTAATTATTGTTGAATTGGTTAATTTATTAACAATAGATGTGAAACAGGTAGATTTGGAATGACATATCTCGATAAAATTATAACGATTTATTTAGAATGTGAAAAATATTTTTTAATAGTAGTAAGGCCCCATGGTTTCTAAATGAATTTTTATTTTTATATATTTTAAGGATTTTTAAATGTTTTAGGGTTTTTTGATATTTTTTACTAATGACAAAACTATGAATAAGGGGAAACTAGCTCTAGCATTAGGTATGAAGGTGGAATTAGATGGAATATATGAGGTATTTTATGATGAACTCTCTAAGTATTAAATCATGTAGGATACACGTCCCCATTTATCCTTCATGCTATACTGACACTGTTTTACATTTGAATAAGTTCAGATATATGAAGATTTTTGCAAAACATATTGCATGACCTCTTTCACGACCTTGTCAAGGTCAAAAGTGGTAAGAAAGATTATGGTGGCATGATGAGTTAAGGATGATAATTATATGGATAGAAATGGGTCTCCCACAAGTTCAGGGTGATTTTATATAATAGAATTTATGCATGATGTGAGAAAATGGTTTTATGGTACTTGTGCAAGGCACCGTAAGAATGGTTTTCACCTTTGGATTTTTTTTAAAAATTTGTTGGGAAACATTATAACCTTCAAGTATATAATCATTTGAGGTTCATAATATTCATAGGATCGTCAAGCTCTACTCAATATTCTATGGAAAATTTGTATGCTCTTGACCCAAATTTGGTGATGACAACATAGGGATATAGCCAATTCAGCTTAAACTTTCTTTTCATTTAACATTATTCACTAGAATTATAATAATTATCTTTTATGAAAAGGTTAGAAATATCAAATTCTTTTGATTTTGTGTGCTTATTATATCTTATACATAACTTATTCATATATAGTTTCAAGTTATCTAGAGCATTGAGTCACTTTTCATTAAGGAGTTCCAACTCATATGAATGCACAACTTTGTATTTCTAATCATGAATTAGATATTAAAAATACATACACAAAGAAGATATTTTGATATCAATTGGTGAAAATATCTTTGGTTCTAAATACAAGGGAGTAAGGAGTTGCCCATGTGGGTGTATAGATGCTTGTTTGGTAAGCCCATAAGGTTGGATAGAGTTTTAGGTTTTAGTCATGAATAATATCATTGAAAATAATTTTAATTCTTTGAACGATGGTTTTATTTTATACCTCAACTTGGAAATTATCTTGGGGGTAATATGGTGTAGACCATTTATTCTTGATGTGAAATTGAGCACAAAAGGTCTAAATGGTTTTATTTTTTAAATATTTTCCATTGTCAGAGATGATGGTGGAGGGGATACCATAATGGAAAATGAGGTGATTGAGAATGAATTTATATATTTGCTTACCTATTACATATATTAAGGGAATGACTTCCACCTATTTGGTGAAATATTCGGTGGTTCTTAAGAGATGTTTTTGAATTTTATATGAGTTGGGATTTATGATATTTTCATGGAGATATGTTTATATGTCATGGTACCAAGGAAAATGGGACCAAAAATTTGACAAACCATTTCAAATTTAGGGATGTCATATGTCAGGATCATTAGTTGTTTAACCAAGAAATGTATTTTAAAAAGGGTCAAAACAAGGAAATCAAATATACAGTAAGAATATTGTTTCAATTTGGACTTTATTGGTAGATATACTTTCCAAATTAATTACCCAAGCTCAAATTTGCATTAAGCACTATGATGATATTGAAAGAGTGTTGTGGCAGAATGAGAAAGAACTTTCAGGAGTTCAAGGTGATATCACAAAATTTTATAAGAATGGAAAATATGTTTAGTGTGGGGATATGTTGACTATTTATGCCAATTTATGTCTTTCTTACAAGGAATTGATATTGATATCAATCATTTACCTCTTAATACCTTTTTCATCGATTCTCCTTACATGTCAAAAATTGATATTCAAAGAGTTACTAGGGATGAGATGTACCAATCCTATTTAAAATCAACTTAGACAGAACCTTGAAAATGATTGTTAAAAAAATGCATCATTACTTGTAGGGCTATATCCAAATAAAATATAGATGTAATTCTATTCCAAGTACACCAAGCTCTCTTTTGGTTGAGATTTATTATAGTTCAATTAATAGAATGATTTCATAATCTTTGTATGGAGTCATAATACATTATTATGTGACATCACCATTCCTAAAACTTTGAAAAAATGAACTAACACAAAATGAGCATTTTGTGCTTGGGTATCCAATTTATTACGAGATCAAACCACTCTATGATATCCTTTTCATGATGGGGGAGAAAATATATGTACTCCTATTCATCAAAAAGGTGACACAACATAGAGGTAGTTACTTTAAGAGGTGTCTACACATCTCTTTGTTTCATGATTCAATTTCATAACACTCACTATTGTACAATGTAGTCATACATTGTTAAGAGAATGCTCTCACAAATTAAATTTGTTTTTATTTTATTTTATATATTTTATCTTCATTTTATCTTCCAGTATCTTATTTAAAATAAAAATGTATTACAATCTTATTAACATATTATATAAATATAATTAAAGATGTCATTAAAACATTACAATGAATTGAAAAATAATAATATAATGATTAATATACCGTTTAGTATACTACCTTACTTGCTTAGAGACTAACATGTACTTAAATTAAGAAAAGACCCTAATACTTGTCATATATATTCATAAAAGTAATAATTTAAAAAATAAAATTGGATTTATAATTGTTTAGCTTGTATTTTAAAATATGGATTAAGAAGCAATCACAATATACAACATAAAGACTATGGGTATTAGAATAATTTTAGTCAATCAATTCAAAATTCATATTCCCATGTGAAAGGGAAATGATAGGTTGATCAATGGGAGCTAACAAAGACTCATCAAGCACGTACACCTTTGACCAAAATAGTCTTCTTATAAGATTCATAGTGTATCTTTTTTAAATTGACTTTTGCGATGGTTAAGAAAAAAATTGAGGGGATCACAAGAGTCCATTTACAACAAGGTTATGCAAGCTTGCCCATCGTGCATAAAGTTAACTTTGAGGGTAAGCTTCCACTTCACATATTTAAGTGTTGAACATTCATCTCATTAGAGAAGCTACATTAGAGGTTTTGGATTCCTTTCTGAATATGGAGATTATACTTCTATTTTTTAGCAGTCACTATCCAGAAACAACATCAGCTGATTTGGATAGGTACAAAATTTCAAACTATTGTTTGTAGGAAAGTTTCTCTTTCCTTAAACTATGTTGAGATAAGTTTTAATTATATTTTTCCTCAAACCCTAAAGAGATTCTCTAACACTGGTTTGCTATTATTTATTTGCAGAATACCCATATCCATTTATGACTGCTGATGCTGAGAACGTAGTTGCAAGATCATACAATTACATAATTGTTATAGGAGGTACAATAGGGTGCCCTCTGGTAGCCACCCTATTACAAAAGTATTCTATTTTGTTATTGGAGAGAGGAGGGTCTTGTTGATGCTATGGATTGTACCTTTTAAAGAAGGTTGAGCTTCTCTCTTCTATGCGGCACAATGGAGACTCCCCTCTTGCTGTGGGCTTGGTAAATTTGGGGGGAGAATCTATAGATAAGGGCTATCTCCATTTGATGCATCTGTGAGGTCTTTGAATACTACTACTAAAGATGGGGGGGATTAAAAGGAAGAAGGAATATAACCAAAATAGAAACTAATCTAAGTGGTGATGCACCAAATGATTTTTTGATCTACTCAATTATTCACACTTCAGACTAGAAGATGGTGAACATACACTTTATTTGATGGAAAGACTATGCTATACAGAGATTTAACATTGGGATTAATGAAGACACACAAAAAATGAACTTACCATAGGTGCTATAGAAAATACACTATCTAATAACTCTTTTTCTGTATCTATGCTCCAGATGCAGCACTTCTTATTAACTTGTAGAAATGGTGCTTTGTATACACTAGGTGTGTCGGTGTCAATTTGTGAAATCATCAAGCTAAAATGATTGAACACAAAATTGATACACAAACACACTCAAAAGCATAACCAATTAGATAGAGGTAAAACACATTCTTATTGATCAAAAGTGAAATTTGGTAGGGATTCACCTTAAAAAATAAGGGATATCCTTCTCAACTTTAGAGGCTACAATATATAGCATGAAAAAGAATACTATGGTGCCTCTTTGAAAAAGTGGCCCATGATGCATTGAATACATTAGAAAGAGGAAGTCCAGTGAAGGAACCATGCTGGGGCAGTCACAAGCCTCGACTTTGGTGTTTAAATCATAGTAAATGTCTCTTCAAAAACATGGGTTGCTTGATCTTTTGAATGGCAAGGCTGCTCCTTTTTATTAAACTTTCATGCTCAAAGAAAGAAAAACAAGCCATGCCATTGAATGCTTGCACTCTTTGATTACCACCTGGTGGAGACTATTTCACCTGCAATAATAACTTCTTCTGCTGACACCTTTTGCCACCTAGATTGCTTAATTCATGTCTATGCTTGGCTAGGTGCATCTTTTAGACCATTCCAAATGTTTTCGTATAAGTGCATGGCCATGTTCTAGATTCTCTATTTTATTCCCCTTTTCCTTGCTATTTTTGTTGCTTTCTAGCAATTTGAGCTCTCTCAAGCTATTCTTTGGTCTTTTGCTAGCTCTTTGGTCTCCTTTCTCAGTGGCTAATGCATCCCATTAAATTTGACATCTGTGAGCCTACCACCTATTTGAAAACCAATAGTTATTTCACCACCTTGAATTTGACATTCACTCACCCATCACCAGACGTTTGAACCTCCAACGGCTAGTTTGCCATGCTAAAATTGACATTCTTGGGCCCATCACTCCTTTGGTAATTTCTTTGGACTTTTGTATTTTAATCTTCCCAAAGGGAAGGTGGCCCTTTAGATCTTGGAAAAGGTCCCCTTTTGGGTCACTGGGAGTCCCCCATAAGGGCACTTGCCCTTCGGGCTCCTTCAGGCTCCCTTTGGTCATCAATTCCTTCAAACAAAATGTCTGAAGGAATTCCTTCAGACATTTTGCCTGAAGGAAGACTTGTTTTCATGTCTCAGTCTTTTCTCCTTTGATAAAATTCCTTCGGACAAAATTCTGAAGGAATTCCTTCGAGCCTTTGTCTAAAGGAATTTGCCTTAGTCTTTTGCTTGTGAATTTCTTTAGATAACAAGTCTGAATGAATTCCTTTGGGCATTTTGTCTGAAAGAATTCATCCATTGATTCCTCCTTGGATTTTCTTTGCCTTGGTCTTTCTCTAAAGGAAATCTTACCTTTTAGCCTTCTCTTTAATCCCTCTGCAAGTGTTCCCTACCTTCGAGAAGGGCACTTTGTGGCCCAAGTTGCCCTTCGAAGCCTACTAATATTTGAAGCTTGTAAAAAGACTTGAATTATTTAAACTGGCTCATCTCTTTGTCAAAAGGCTTGTCCAAGGCAATTGACCAAAGTGAAATAAGCTTGATATCAAATTCAAAACCTGCAAGTCTTAGACCTCTCAACTCTTTTATAAGAACAAGACTTATTGTGAAGAAAAAAAAGAGTATTTGCAGTAAGGTGGATACAATCAAGACTGATGGCTCAGATAACAGGGGAAGAAGGAGACCGATTTTTGGCCTGTAGGACCAAAATGGTCAACAAATTTGGTGTTTCCCAAGGGAAGCATGGCTACTATGCTTAGGAAAAAAAGTAGCTTACAAGTTTGTTGGGCATAGAGTCAAAACATAGCCCGAAAGGTGGAAAATAACCTTGAGGGATCCAAGAATCAATCATGATGTTTTTTACCCCAAACGGTAAACAAAACACACACAAGGCTAAAAAGAACTATGAACGTGCATAAGAGAACTTAGGAAAAATAGAGAAAAATAAGGAAAATATATACATGATGAAAGAAGGCTCAGTGACAGTGATTAAGATATATCCCATTCACTGAGATATGTAGTTCTTCACCATCCAACCTGGAGAGTTAGAATGCATTGTACTACTTGCACTGAGTGATGACATATGGACCACTCCATAAGGTGTCAAACTTTGTGTACTTTCTAAGATTAGCTCTATCCTCATCCCATTTTGAGATGATGTCTCATTCAAAGAAGCCTTTTGATGAGGATTTCTTCTCAATGTTTTTATTCATTTGCTATTAACGACTAATCATAGAAACCATGGCTTAGTCTGTTATCGCCTGAAGTTCCATCAATTCACATAACCGGACCTCCATGCTGTTACCTTCTTCTAATTACAACTGATGAGCAAGATCCAAAGCTGGTAATTCAAATGAAATAGGAAGTCTAGCTTCTCTTCCATACACAAGTGTGTATGGTGAATTGTCAACTACCCTCCTTGGAGTAACCTTATCCACCCATAGGGCTATTTTCAACTTGGCATGCCAATTTATTTTATTCTCCTCCATTATCCTTCTAATAATTTTGATCATATTCATGTTAGTGGACTCAGCCAACCCATTCCCTTGTAGGTAGTAGTTGGAAGAAGTGCTAAGATAGGTGTTGTATCCCAATTCCCACTCGCTCGTTCTTGTTTCCAAGAAAGCCAATGCATCGTCTAAGATGATGGTAGTTGGGACTCCAAACCTTGTCACCAGGCTTTCATAAAAATTCAAGACTGCACTTTCGTTGGCCTCCTTCAAAGTGATAGCTTCTACCCATCTTGTGAAGTAGTCTATAGCGGTCAAGATCCATTTATGACCAGCACTAGAGGGAGGGTTGATCATCCCTATGAAGTTTAGGCCCTATTGCATGAATGGTTATTCCACTTGAATAGGTTGTAGAGGCATTGCAACCCACTATTGTTTCCCATCAAAGAGTGCACACTTCTATCACTTTTTTACCCAAGCATGGGTGTCTCTGAATAAAGTGGGCTAGAAGTAACTAGCTCTCATAATCTTTGTAGTTATAGGCTTAAGAGCAAAGTGACCACTAGCTAGCCCATTATGGAACTTGGACAACACCCTATTGACCTGACTTGGGTCTATGCACCTTAAAAGCACTCATAAGAAATCTCTTCTAAATATCACCCTATCAATCAGGACATAAGGGAGAGATTGTAGTCTAAAATATCTCCTCTTGGTCCTATTAAGGCCCTGTGGGCACTCATTAGTGAGAAGGAAACATTTCATGTCTAATGCCTAATCCTTCTTAACTGTTGGTTCATCTATTATAGCTTCATCATGGATTAACAAAATGCCTTCTTTTTGTTGTTTAAGGTTTGTAGCAAGGTTTTCACACAAACCTTTTCCACTTACCAGCTTGGTGGTTTTGATGTCCATGTCATAGTCCATTACTTTGGTGATCCATCCTGCTCTTTTTTCATTTGGATCATGACTGATTAAGAAATATTTGATGCTGGGATATGACACCATAAGATGAACCCTATTGTTTGACAAAATATATCCGAATTTGTTCAAAATTTTTGTGACTACAAGGACTTGCTTCTCCACATATGTATACCTAATCTCAAAACCTTCTAGACCTTGGCTAAAAAATGCAAGCGATTGTTCAAGGTTCTTGTCATTTGCTTGGGTAAGCATGGCAAAGATTACCTCTTCATTTTTGAAGGTGTAGAGGTTGAAATCCTTGGTGAAGTTAGGACTGATTAAGGTAGGAGCCTATGCGATAGCCTACTTGATCCCCTCAAAACTATCCTTCCTTTGTGCTGTCCACATGAATTTCTCATTTTTCTTCAGCATGGAGGTTAGTGGCTTGACTATCTCAAAAAAATTAGAATAAATCTCTTGATGAAATTTATTTTTCCAAAGAAGCTTTGTATACCTTTCTTATGTTTAGGTAAGGACAATGCTAAGATAGAGTGAACTCTTTTTGGATCAATGGTCAAGCCTTCTTTCAAAACAACATGGCCAAGGAGTTCACCTTCATAGATAGTGAACACATATTTCTTTAGGTTAAGAGAGATACCAAACTTTCTACACCTATCAAATAATTACCTAAGGTGTTTCATATGTTGGCCTGCTTTCTTAGAAAATACTATCACATCATCAAGATATATCAGTACAACATTATTTATCAGGCCTTGAAAAGCCATGTCCATGGCTCATTGAAAAGTGGCTCCAACATTAGATAGTCCAAGTGGAATTTTTTGGTAAGCAAAAATCCCCCACTTGTTAGTGAACACTATCTTGTATTGATCATAGTCTTGCACTAAAATCTAATTGTACCTTGAATACCCATTCAGGAGGGAGAAATATTCATTGCCTGTCATCGTTTGGAGGATCTGCTACATACTTGGGAGAGGATAGTGGTCTTTCAATAAGACTCTATTAAGGTCTCTTAAATCTACACATAATATGATCTCCCAATTCTTTTTTCTAACATGAACTAGATTGGCCAACCAAGAAGAGTGTTTGATTGGAAATATGATCCTGGACTCAATCAACTTGGTGAGTTCCTTCTGCATGAGAGGCTCAATCTTCAGGTTGATAGGCCTTTGTTTTTATTTGATGGGCTTGGTACCTTCTTCTAGGTTAATGGTATGTTGGGCCAAAATTGGGTCAAAACCATTCAAGTCGTTATACTCCCAAGCAAAGACATTAGTAAATTCTTGGCACAACAAGATGAATGTTTCCCTGTCATAATTTTTACATGCCTTCCTAAGTGTAAGCAGCTTATTCTTCAATATCTCAACTTTTTCATAGTTCTCTTTCTTTGTTGTGATGTTTGCTTTATCATTTTTCAATTGGTCATCCTCGTTGAAGATAATCTCTAGAGTGACCAAGCCATTGGGAAGTTTGTTGTTCTTCAACTAAACAATTTGGCCACCATACTGTTGTTATAGCTTGGCTTGATTTTTAGAGGCAAACTCAACCTCCTCTTGCAAGAAAAGTGCTATCTAATGGTTGCTATCAAACACCTATCAGTTTGTGATGTTATCAGGCATGGAGGGTCTGATTACCACTTTTAAATGGTGTAGACTACTGTCTCAGCGTATCTCTTTAGGGATGTTAAATTGAGCACCAATTGCTGCTAGTCTATCACCTTGCTTATTCTGCTCTCTTGGAATGGAAGTAATATTGAAAGCAATGAAAATCTCCACTAAGTCCCATGATCTATGCTTGTAGGACTTAAGCAAGGAATTCTTTGTCATATTTTGGCCTCTCACCTGATTTACGATCAACTTGTTATCCCCAAAAACCTACAGCTCTTTAATTTCTCTTTTCCTTTCCCACTCCAAACCATGGATGAGAGATTCATACTCTGCAACATTGCAAGTGCAAGAAAAATAGAAACTGAAAGTCAAGAATTATTTCTCATGTGAGGGAGAAATTAACACTACTCCACCATGAGCTCCCAATTTGCTTCTGGATCTATCAAAGAAAAGTTGCCATAAACTTGAGCTCTCTTGGATTGCTTTCATCAAATTGGGTAGAAGAGTACCCTCTTCGTACATGCAATAAATTCTAAGTCCTGCCTCTTCTACGAATTTGTATGGGTCATGTTCAAAGTTGTTGCCTCCCCATTCATCTAAGAGCAGGTCAGCAACTCCTTCAAGATAAGAGGATGGAGATTGATCCACTTGGAATTCTTCTTCATCAATAATGGTGTAGCTAACATTTACTCCTTTGAGTGAGTATGGCTCTAAATGATCTCTATGGATTGGCTTTGACTCAATCTTGACCTTAGTCCTATATTTGGTTCTAGAAACCATGTAAGACCAGTTTGTTGCTAGGTACCCACCTATTTTGGTTATGAAAACCCTGTACAAGCAAATGGAAAAGTAGGGAGGAACATCTGCCACCACCATGTCATAGGGAACTGGGAAAGTTGGACAGGCATGGAGCGTCAAGTTCAAGCCTCTCACCACTCTTATTGTCTTAGCTAGTGATCCATCTAGTTGTAGAGCTCCACTGGTCATTTCTTCATATTTGAATCCCAGCTTATCTACTATACATTTTGGCATTATTGAGGTGCTCACCCCACTATCAATAATGCAATTGTGCACTAGGAAATCTTCTATGACTAAAGATAGATAGAAAGGGGGAATCTTTTCTTCTTTCCTTACTTGGCCTGCTATGGAGAGGTGCATATTCATGATCAAAATGTTATTAGCTCTTGTTTTGATATCTTATTTATATAGCTCATGCAACTTCTTCTGGAGTATGTCTTTTTGTCCCAGCATTGCCAATGAATCGCAGAAAGAGATATTCATGTGCGGCTTTTTCATCTGGTCCACCATGTTGATCTGAGGATTTTTTCCCTCTAAATTTTCTTTAGAGGCGCTTGCAGCCTGAGGTGTAAGCCGAGAAACTCAGGGCACAACCAGTGGCCTATAATTTGGAAATTTTTGGCTCATATGTGATGAGGAAGATGATGCAGACATCTGGATAGTTGCTTGAGCTTCCCCCATAGCTCTGCTTTTGGACCTTGTGTTGGCTACAACATAATCACCTTGGTTGTTCATACTTCTCACGTAGTTGACTGCATAAAATTCACCTTCCATGTGATTCATGAGAGTGGAATCAGGTTGAGCCTGACCACTGTCCATGCCAGGTTGTACTGACATCTCAAAGCTTAGGAATTGGGTAGCCTGATTGTCTTGTGTATTCATATATTGACTCAATGTCTCATTTGTATAAGCAACCTAATCTTGACCATATCCCATGGGTGAGCAATTTGGCTGTTCCTGTACCATATTACTTTGAGTGGGCACAAGAGCCTTGGATGATGAAGGAACACTTGGATTATACCCTTGATATGGTTTGGCTTGTGCAAACTGACCCTATCCTTAATTATAATTCTAAAAAGGGGGTCTTCTTACTTGTTGAAATTGCTGATATCCTTGATTTCACTGATAGTTTTGATCTTGTTGCCTTTTGAGAGCCACCAGTTCATTGGTCATGCTTTACAACAAGCTCTTAACTTCATGCAGGTCATTGGGTGAAGTAGCAGTTGACTTTTCTATGCAAGGTAGAAGAGCTAAGGTGGGTGCAATAGTCTGAACTGGAGGTGGTAATTTAGGAAAGAGTGGAATATGGGGTCTAGGGGATATCTTTCCCACTTGCGCTAGGTAATTTTAAATGGCTATGGCTATTTCATAGGTAGATGACAGCACTTGTCCTCCCATGGACTATATCATGACAACAATGTCACTGTTCAAAGCTTTTAAATAATAGAGGAAGGCATAGCTTGGGGTTAGTCTCACCAAACTGGGGATTCTATCCCAAGTCTTCTGAAACTTAGTATTGAAATATTGCATGAATTCATGTGGAACTCTTTGCATGTGGTTAGCTGCTTAGCAAGCGAGAGGTGGTCACTCTTCTCCCCGAATCTATTTGTCAAGAGAGTGCCTAGTTTGTTTCATGTCCTGATTGAATTCATATGTAGAGGTCCATACCAGTCTAGAACCTTACACTTGAAGGACAATGCCAACACCCTGATAGCTATGTTCTGTTTAGTGACATTGTGAATAATATAGAGGTTGGCAATATTTTTGATGTGCTCAATGGTAGTAATAGGCCCCTCCCCATTAAAAGGAGGAACACTCTTAAGAGTTGTCCCTTGGATTGGGTCATAATGCAAAAGGTTTAACTGGCTTTGACCATGAAAGGCTACAAAAGGTAAAGCCATATCAAACTGAAAACCTACAGGTCTTAGACCTCTCAACTCTTTTATAAGAACAGGGCTTATTGTGAAGAAAAAGAAGGTATTTGCAGTAAGGTGGATACAATCAATACTGATGGCTTAGACAACAGGGGAAGAATGAGACCAATTTTTGGCCTGCAAGACCAAAATGGTCAACAGGTCTCCTTATGGAAATCCCCAGATCGAGAACGCCACTCTCATTGGAAAGCCCTTTTCAGAAACCAATAACTACACTTCTATAGCTTAGGCATTTGTGTCATGTCCCCTTTTTAGTTGACATGTTCAGAGTTGATGGTTAGCCTATTATGAGACCCTCATAGGCTGATAGGATGGTTAGAGGGTCTTGATGGAGATTGGCTTGGTTTCGTTTAGCAAAATTTTTCCAGTTAGCTTTCATTTGGGCTCAATCGGACACGTATTGAGGGAGATATTAATATTTGATTGATTTAATTAAATATTAATTATTTAGAATATTTTAATTGTGCAACCCTAATTCTAATTTAAGAAACCCTAATTAGGGCAAGCATACCTTTTTGAGGGTATAAGGGTTTCTCATGGGGAGAGAGTTGGAGATTATGAGATTATTGATATTGATTGTTGCTAAGAATTCTTCTATGAAGACTGAGCCAAGGGTTCTAGGATTCCATTTGCATTGGAGAACGTCCACTCTTCAGTGTGTGCAATTTAAAGGTTGTGAGAGATCAGTCGATTTATTGCCAATTTGAGAGATAGCTTCATATAGAAGTTATCACAGAGGTTTACAAGTTTGAGAGATAACTTCACATAGAAGTTATCACCGATATTTCAGGTATTTATTTATTTAGGTTATTGATTCAATAAATTATAAAGATAGAGATCTTCTATATTAGAGCCATATATCTTGAGATCAACGGTCCAACAAATAGGGTGTGCTATATTGGCGGCCGTATGAAGTCCATACAGATCTATACAGATCCACGCAGAGACCGACATCAACTAACCCTCTCACCAACGTTGGCAAGATAACGACACCAAGAAACTGATGGCGGTAGTATAACCGACGTCGGTGACTATGTTTTTGACACAGCAGGCCGAGACGTACCAAATTTAGGTTTTATTCCCAGTTTGTAGAATACTTAGGTTATTAAGACCGTATTTGAATATTCTTTTATATGCACGATAGAGGACATCTGGTGTAATCATCTGAGTGAATAAATAAGAGATTATACTGTGATTTATTTATTTATCTAGAAATTATTTTGCAGAAATCATAATTTGTTCTTATTTCATACAAAAAATTAGAATACACAGAAAAGCAATTCAGAGCTTTTGTCTTTCTATAGTTCATATTGGTTGGGGATATTACAGTGGTATCAGAGCTAAATCCTTCCATCTTGAGGGTTTAGAGATCTCATCCAGCCACAAGAGTTGGGACCACATAGGTATAATACACGCAGTAGAGGTTTGCTTGAAGGCACTTAAGTTTTAGAATAGCAGCTGGAAGACATGGGTGACAATATTGATAGGACCCGTATTTCTCACCATCCTAGGGATCAAGATGATCCAAAGGTTTTACTTACTCTCAGAGAACTACGAGAAGGGCAAAGACAGAATAACGAAGTATTACAGCAGTTGGCAACATCACTGCCAAGATTGGGTACTCCAAGGAGACATTCACCACATCATGATGATGTCAGGAGTGATGTAGGATCATAGAGAGCCCTTAAGACTGCTTCTCATACAGCTGACAGGCCTACTAGGCCTACCTTTATGAGGCAGGAGGCCGAGGAGGTGATAGCAGGTGAGGAGCATGAGGAGTCATTTGCAGACACATTTATGGCAGCGAATGACGAGTGGGAGTTATTATCACCTGAGGTCAGAGAGATGATTACTTTTGACCGATTCATCACATAGAGGAGAGAACATAACTGAGGTCAACAAAATGGGAGACCAAGACACCAGAACAATGATTTGAAGCATGCCACAAGCAGGCTCACACTAGCGATGTTTGACGGTAGTGGTAAGGTGACAGCATAGGCTTGGATTAGTAAGCTAGACACATTTCTCACATTACAACTGATGGCTGAGGGAGGTGCTATCAGATATGTGACACTGCATCTTGAGGGAGTAGCTCATAATTGGTGGCACCACGAGATGGTGACACTTCATCATGATCAGATCACATCTTATCAAGAGTTTGTGGATAGGCTAGTGGAGTGTTTTGACAGGAGGGATTCGAAATCCTATTTCTGAGAGTTGGCACAGTTGCGTCAGAATGGCAGTCTAGAGTCTTAAATTGGTGACTTCTAAAAGTTATCAGTTATGGTTCCTGACATCTCAGAGAGGTGACTTGTAGTGCTCTTCATGGAGGGATTGACAGAACCATTGAGAGGTTGGATCAAAGGCTTTGATCCTCCTTCATTACAGGTAGCTATGAAGAAGGCGCGTAGTATGGAGATGGCAGCCCCATCCAGTAAATTTAACTCCAGAGGTACTAATTCATCCAGGGACCATAAGTGCTCCAACAGAGATAGAGAGGGATTAGATTTTAACATAGATGAATCAGGTGTTAAGAATGATTCAAAGGCCAATCCAGCAGCACCACCTTTGGATCGAGAGGCTCTTAACGATCTACGCAGGAAGAAGCTTTGCTTTTATGGCAAAGGTCCCTATGATGCCAATCACGATTGTCCTTTGAGGCCTAAGGGCAAAGCCAATCGAGTGATGTGAGCTTATTATGAGGATTCAGATTCAAAGGATTCCGAATAGCAGGATAGTTCTAAGGGGGCAAAGGCAGAGGCTTCAAAGCCTAAGGTAGAGGTAGAGTTAGAGCTTCACATACAGGAGGCACGCCTATCTAGCATTCATTCTGATGAATCACTCAGACTCCGTGGAGTTTTAGCAGGATAGAGGGTCATCACCCTTCTTGATACAGGAGCCACACATAATTTTATAGATGCTAGATTTGTGGAGAAGCATGGACTCACTACCTGAAGATTTTGAAGGCATTAGAGTTAAGGTAGCCGATGGTCACACTCTTAGGTGTGAGTGTATGATTAGAGATCTCCCATTACGCTTGAACAATTATGAGTTCAAGGCTGATTATTATGTGGTGAACATCGGGGATATAGACTTAGTCTTGGGCATGAAATGGCTTCATTCATTTGAGGAAGTTACTCTTCGTCTCAAGGACATGGAGGTTCATTTTGATGTTGGTGGGAAGACACATATTCTTAAGGCAATACGAGTCAGCAACTTCAAACATATGTTTTTTCATCAGATGGAGAGGCTCATATGACATGACATGATAAAGTGCGCTATCGAGTGCACATTGGCACCAACACAAGAGAGACATGTGGACGAGCTTTGTCTTGAGGTGAGTTCAGTTCAAGAGATAGCACATGTGGCAGGGACTCAGCTTTCTTTTACAGATGGGTCACATGTTGATGATGATATGAGTCTATCTAGCATTCACACTCCAGATTTAGATATTGTAGTGGGTACAGGAGACAGGTGCATGCAGTCAATTGGTATTGTTCACATTACTTAGGTGAGGAGTTTACTTGAGTTACCAGTTGATTTTAGTTTATGGATTGGATGTTGGGATCCTTATCTTGGTATTGGGGACATTGTGACGCCATGGGATGAGAGTTGTGATAGACATGGCATGGAGTTTGCATTAATTGACAGTAGGGTAGATCATGACTACATTCGGGATCCAGGTGGATTGATTGGTTTATCATTCAACGATTGCTTGAGGGCAAGCAATTTTAGGAGGGGCGGATTGTCATGTCCCCTTTTTAGTTGACATGTTCAGAGTTGATCGTTAGCCTATTATGCGACCCTCGTAGGCTGATAGGATGGTTAGAGGGTCTTCATGGAGATTGGCTTGGCTTCGTTTAGCAAAAAAATTTCAGTTGGCTTTCGTTTGGGCTCGATCGGACATGTATTGAGGGAGATATTAATATTTGATTGATTTAATTAAATATTAATTATTTAGCATACTTTAATTGTGCAACCCTAATTCTAATTTAAGAAACCTTAATTAGGGCAAGCATACCTTTTTGAGGGTATAAGGGTTTCTCATGGGGAGAGAGTTGGAGATTATGAGATTATTGATATTGATTGTTGCTAAGAATTCTTCTGTGAAGACTGAGCCAAGGGTTTCAGGATTCCATTTGCATTGGAGAACGTCCACTCTTCAGTGTGTGCGATTCAGAGGTTGTGAGAGATCAGCCGATCTATTGCCAATTTGAGAGATAGCTTCATACAGAAGTTATCATAGAGGTTTACAGGTTTGAGAGATAACTTCACATAGAAGTTATCACCGATATTTCAGGTATTTATTTATTTAGGTTTTTGGTTCAATAAATTATATAGATAGAGATCTTTTGTATTAGAGCCATATATCTTGAGATCAGGGGTCCAACAAATAGAGTGTGCTATATTGGCAGTTGTACGAAGTTTGTACAGATCCACGCAGAGACCGACATCGACAGGCAGAGACCGACATCGGCCAAACCTCTCACCGACGTTGACAGGATAACGACACCAGGAAATCGACGGCGGCAGTATAACTAATGTCGACGACTGTGTTTTTGACACAGCAGGCCGAGACGTACCAAATTCAGGTTTTATTCCCAGTTTGCGGAATACTCAGGTTATTAAGACCGTATTTGAATATTCTTTTATATACATCACAGAGGACATGTAGTGTAATCGTCTGAGCGAATAAATAAGAGATTATACTGTGATTTATTTATTTATCTGGAAATTATTTTGCAAAAATCAGAATTTGTTCTTATTTCATACAAAAAATCAGAGTACACAGAAAAGCAATTCAGAGCTTTTGTCTTTCTACAGTCCCTATTGGTTGGGGATATTACAATTTGTGACAGAGGATGGAATGCTGTCGCACAGAGGCTGACTTCTATTACTTTCAAACCCGTCAAGCTTTTTCTTTCCGATTCTGCATTAAAAGATGGCCGTTTGGAACCTGGAGTGCTTCCCTTCAATGGCTATACTGTGGATCATTTGGAGGGCACCAATATTAGTGCGACCATATTTGACGACAATGCAAAGAGACATACAGCCGCAGATCTTCTCAAGAAGGCAAATCCACAAAACATTGTTGTTCTTCTCAATGCTACGGTCAGCAGAATCCTCTTCAATTCCGCATCAGGTTTGTAATTTTACATTTGAAAAAAACAGATAGGATCTATGCCGACAGTAAGGTACTCTCGAATTTATGCACATATAGTTGTTTACATATATAAATTTTTTAACTGGTATTGTTATGTTGTCTGTAGGTGATTGATGTCATGTTTATAACTGTCATTTTTTTGTCAAGATTTTTTTAGAGCTTTTCCATTACATTTTCTTAGATTGCTTATAAAATATTGTCATCTGATTTTTTTTAAGTACTGTTCAAGTCGCTTATAAAATGGTATCTAGATTGCCGTAATTGAATGAGAATTACAATGTTTCGTGAAGTTGCATGCAAATACAAATACATCATTGTTCTAAAATTGTTGTGATAAACTTAATAAAATGAAAAAATAAAAACGAACAGGAAGTCGGAATGAAAAATATAGAGATATGACGTTGGAATTTAAAACTGTTGCAGGCAAGACAGAGGATGGTAGGGTAGAATTCATTAGCGCCATCAATGGTCTGTCTTATAAACTATCACTAAACCAATTGTCTGGCCGCAGCGAGGTAATTTTGTCAGCTGGAATCCTAGGCAGCCCTCAGCTTCTGCTCCTAAGTGGAATCGGCCCATCAGAACATCTCAAACGATTCAATATTTTCGTGATCTTAGATCTACCCTCAGTAGGCAAACGTCTTCAAGATAATCCCCTCGCACTCTTATCATTGGAATCTCTCATACTACTTAAGAACTCACATGTACAGGTAGTAGGCATTGTTAACGATTCCCACTACATCCAGTCCATCAGCTTTGTTCAACAAGTTCCCATAAACGGCACATCAGGACCAACTAAAACCCAGTTATATGGGAACAATCACTGAGGCTGTGGCATTTCCCTTATCCAGAAGACATCTTCGATAGCGCAGCAAAGATAACCCTCCAGTTCGATATAACTACTTGTTTCACCCTCTTGATCTACAGACATGCGTGCAGGGAGTGAAGGTAATTGCCAACCTTATCGAGACCACTTCTATTCAACGTTTTACATTCAAAAACAAGTCAAATGGTATAAGGGAGTTTAAATTCATTGGAGTGCCTTTTCCCCAAAACATGTTAGATGAAAAAGCAGTAGAAAAATTCTGTCACGATTAATTTATCTCAAGTTACCATTATCATGGAGGATGTCTAATTGATTTTGTGATTGACTCAAGTTATAAAGTGAAAGGGGTTCATGGTTTAAGGGTTGTAGATGGTTCCACTTTTAAGGACTGTCCTAGAGTAAATCTGATAGCAACTACCATGATGTTTGGCAGCTTTTTACTCTATCCTTTCCTTTTTCAATTTTTATTTATGTGGGTTCATTTGACTTAGTTATTAACAACCATGTTCTATGATTTGAGATGTTTTTCAAGTATATTGGATTGAAGATCCTCCAAGAAGGTTCACACTTTGTCATATAGCTATGTCATGTAACTAGAAATATGATATTATAATTTATTATATTAATAAATAAAAGCTTGAGGTACATTAAAATAAAAATACAAAGTATTGTGTATGTCGATTTATCGATACACAAATACGCATATTTATGTAATGTTTCTTTCTTCTAATAATTAAAAGTTTATGGAATTTTCACAAACTATTATTTTTAATCCAGTATTTTAAAAATGATAAATGATACCTTATTTCACTATGACAACATAATTTTAAAAGCTGTGATATGGTTTCTCACATTAAACGACACTAGCTCACTTTCTTCTTCATGGGCAAGCTATGGTTATGACTATAATGGTATTGTACAATTTTACAAGCAACTTATTTTACTAAAAAGTCATAAGACATTTATATCTCATATAGAACTTGTTGACAAAAACCCACAAACCTTCAAACATATAGGAAGAAGTCAAAGGTCATAACTATATGCAATAAGGCATAACTATTACTATTAAGTAATACAAATTAATAAGTGTAACTAATTTGAAAGAATGTGATATATTTCAAGATGGTAAGGTATTCAAGGCTTTTATTTTTATAATATTAAATGAATATTTACAATAAAATATTTATTAAAAGTGGAGTGTTCTTTTCTAATAATATATTTTTTACTCAAGTTGGTTCATATGTTGATTGTCCCCTTCTTTAAGGCTCAGTGGTGAAGACCTTAGAGCAACATTGGATTTTTGGTTATTGCAAGAATACCAATAATCCATTTCATGATTGTAGGGATTTTCATATGTCCTTGTTATTCTCCTCCTTTGGTTTTCTTATCCAATTTTTTTGAGATTCCCTCATTCACCTCTATGGGAAAGGGTGATTCAATTTTATCTTCCCTTATTTGGTGTCCTCCTTCCTTATTGGTTTTGGATGTTCCAATGATTTTATCAAAGGGGTCATCAAATTTGGTAATATCATATCCATTTATTTAGGAAATGGAATTGGATATTGGTAAAATATGCTTATTTGTTAAATATGTGGGCTCTCCTCTTTCATTATCTAATCTTGTCAATTGGCCTCATTAGCATAGAGCTCCATTACTGCGCCTTCTTTCATAATGGTCATACTTTTTTTTTCCAAGTTTTTTTTCCAAATCTCTTCTATCAAGATTTTGTTTGGATATCGAGACCTTGGTTATTTGGTAATTATTGGTTATTTTTTTTCTCTTGGTCACCCTTGTTTTTTACCTAATTAAGGTTATCATATCGATTGTTCCCCTTTGGATTAGATTGTACAAACTTATACCCATTTTGAGAAAAGATGAACATATCAAAATGATGGCCAATCATGTTGGATCATTTGTGAAAATTGATGAAAATTATTTGGGAAGCAGATTTGTGAGAGATTTTGCTATTTTAGATCTCTCTAAACCTATTTTTCACTTGGTAAATATGATCTCTTCCTAGATTTCATGGACTTAGTTTAATAACTATGATGGGCTTCCTTGTAGATACTTCCATTGAAATCTCCTTGGGCACTGTGTGGAAGGGTACTACTCAAAGGGTCTTGAACATTCATCATCTCATTCCTAGATAATTTTGAGGAATAAGGATGGGATTCTTGATCATGAATTATAATGGCATAATCATGGAATATTATTGCATGCTTCAGTTCCTTTTCATCCTCATATTGCACGAAGGGACCATATGGTCTTCATTATAAGGAAGTTCCTTTAATAGGTGGTATATATTTCCAGTATAATGTCAAGTACTCTTCACCCTATAGAGTTTGTCACCTTGCCTTCTCATTATTTTGTATTTAATCCCCAAAACTATCTGGATTCTACAATAAAAGGGAAAGACAAAATATTAGAGCCAAAAAGGTTGAGTTATACATAAAGGAAATGGTTTTTAATGAATGATGGTCTCTTATCCTGGTGGGGGAGAACATTGGTCTAGGTTCATGCATAATATTTTTTCCAAATATTTTTTTCTTTGTGTCCATTGCTAGTTTCCACTATGACTAATAGGTTGTTTTGAAAGTTTTCTTGAATTTGGGTGGTTTTGGTAATAATTCTAGTTATAGTGGATGGTTAGTTGTCTTTATATTGTTTGGTTAATGCCCTTGTAGTGATTACAAGATAAATTTCTATAGATTATATTGTTTATATTTATTTTTTATATAAATATATATAATATTTACCTTTTATCAAAAAAAATAATAATATACTATATAAGGTTAGGGTTTATTTTTATAAATAGTAAAATTTTCAATTTTTTCATGGTGATTTTTATTAAAGAGAATTTTTTAACTCTCTTCATGTCTAAGAGAAAATAAAGCAATGGAAAAAGTTAAGAGGGCCAAAAGCTTATTTATCCTACCCTTTTTCAAAGCTACTATAGCCTAGGGAAATTGAAATAAACCATTAATATAAAAGACCAAATTAGAGAATCAATCCCTATATGGCCAAAATATGGAATGCTGAAGGATATTTTTTTTAATATTTTGAAAATCATTATTTTTAATTTGAAAAATGGATAGGTTTATTCACTTAATTATTTTTGTTTTTATATTTTGAAAAATTGTGAACCATGGGTGATCATTTATGGTGGAAAAAGAGGAAATGGATAGGGGATAAAGAGGTGAACACAAAGGTCAATGCATTGCATGAGGTAAGCTCTTAATTTTAATTTAAGGATGTGTATATGGATTAGATTATAAAAATGGACAATGGGATGAATCCATCAAACAAAAAAATTCCCATAGGACACTAAATTAAAGACATAAATGGAGGGAATATTGGGTTTTTGTTGTAAATTAGATAAAAAAAATAAGGTATTTTTAGGACAAACTAATGAGGTTTCCCACTTGTATAATGTTGTCAAATTGGATGAGTATGTTTTTTATCCTAAAATTTAACCATGGTTGATAATGTTTAGGTCAATGGTCAATGTAGAATATTTTTAGAAAAATAAAATTAGGAAATAAATGGCCAATAGACTATAAAATTCACAAAATGGATGATGTTGTACTATCAAAATGGCTGATGAGGTAAGATATGTGATGTACACAAAAGAAAGGGGGTCCAATTTAAGAATTAAACTATATCTGTGATGCATGGTTAGACAGTCAAACTATTAACACACACATTAGCACACTATAAACTTGGAAGTCATACACACATCTTCATTTATTTCATTTTGACAACATTAAAAATGAATTCACACTCCCTCACTCTCACATACACACTTGGATCTAAGGGATTATTACATTTCATAAAGATAAATCATAACCTCATATGATACATCAATCACTCATCTTTTTAACCTCCTTTATCATTTCCATTCTACCCAAAACACTATCAAGATATAATCAGTTGAACTTCCATCAGCTAAAATCATGCAACCTATATAGATTCATTTTTATATCTCAAAAATATTATTTTTTCCTCAATCATTTTCTTAGATAAATGTCTCTTTGAATTCTCTCCTTTCCAACTTAAATAAATGTCCCCTCATTGAAAACTGTCTGCCACATGGAAATTCAAAAAAATATTCCTTGTATCATAACATACATGTGACATGCACAATAATAGGAAATATGAAAACATAATCCCATGTGAAATCTGTATATTTTCACAAACACACAAAAAAATAAATGTGTAAAATCTCATGTAAACCTCACGAACTCAAATTGTTATTGTGTAATCCTGTCAAAATAATAAATAAATAAAATAAATCACACAAACAAATAATCACTTTTATTTGGTTTATGTATGGTTGTACAAACCCTTAGATGATCATGCATCAATAAATAAAACAATTTCAGTGACATCATATCAAAATAGACGATGGAATTTAAAAATGAATGCATGGCTGATGACACAATATTAGATTGATTCATATGATTATTTCCAACATTTTTATGTAAGTTATTATATATTTTAAATCTTTATTGTACATGAAAAACTAGTATTACAAACATGAAAAATATCACTTAGAGATATACCCTTCAATTCCTTGACTTTCCCACTTTTGAAAGGCTCACAATCATCATCTCACTTTTCCTAAAATGCTTAGCTTATGGTCTAACCTTGATATTATAATATCTCAAATTACTTTTAACAATCAATATGCTTAAAATTTGATATAGATCCTTCACTATCAATTATAGATCTTCTACAATTCAATATTCTCTTGGAAAGTACTATTTAGACCTAGATACTAACATAGATGCTAGAGTCCCATAACGAATGCTATTGTTTATACCCTACAAACACTGAGGTTTGAAATATTCAATATTTATTGCTTGACCTTTTTGTATTAATTAATCCTATTTGAGATTATTTTCTAAAGATATGGTATATATATATATATATATATATATATATATATATATATATATATATATATATATATATATATATATATATATATATATATATATATATATATATATATATATATCCCTTTCATTATTCAACTAAAAGTTTTCAAGCAAACACTTAATCAAGCTCAATAAATCATTCAGACAATTGTGTTCTACTTCCCTATCTTCAAATCATTCATAGGACTAGTCTTCTTGTAGGTTTGATACATTCAAATAACAACCCATGAGTAGTATTTGTCATGTTTCAAGATATATCACTACGTGCACTAGTAGTGTCTAGGTGACTAGAGAGATAATTTACATAATCTAATGACATGATAAAGATATTCAAAATGTCTACTCATACACATACACTAATATCTACCTTCACATTAATGAGTAAGATAAGTATTATTTCTTCTTGTTGTTTATCATTTTAATTTCTATATTTAGTAAATTTTCATAATTTAGAATTGTGTCAGTATTATTATGACTCTTAATTACTTAAATGGCCTCCTTGATTAGACTACCTTTCTCCTTACTTGATTAGGCTATTTTTTATTTTAATCCTTATTTACAAAAAGGGTTAAATATTTTGTGAACCCAAACTCTTAGTCTTGTTTCCATATCTTTATCTAATATTATCACTTTTATATAGTATCATTTTATATATTTATTTTATTAAATATTTTATGACAATATGGATAAATATTATGAAAATATCAACACTAAAAGGAAAAATCATTTCATGAACACTTTTGTCAAATCAAGCATAACCTATGACAAAGAAAAAACCTATATTTTTAAAAGTTGTTTATGGTGAGTAAAATAAATTTAAAATGTTAAAAAATAATTATTGTTATAATGTTAAATCAAAACCTATATAAAAGCAAGTGAAAAACACAAGGCATGTCTGACACCTTTTATCCTTATGCCTACTCTTCAAGGTTATAACAGTCACCATCCCACCATGACTTTTGACTCATTGATTATAATTGATACCATGGTCTATGCTATTATATGGGAAAAGTCAACATACTCCTCCTATAACAAATCAATTACATACAAATGCACCAAATGATCCTTTATTTAATTGTGCCAATTTTTTTAAAGTTCACAATGAGATCATGGATTCCCTACAAAAATAAAATGATGTGAATGTTCATTCAAGCAAATCATTAAAATTAATCACAATTCCTAAATTTTCTCATGATGTGAAATCTTCAAATGATCAATATCTTATTCCAATGTTCCAAATTAATGGTACATTGCAACTCATGAGTACATATGTTAAAAATTTAATCATTATACAAATCATGCGGTATCAATGATGATTTCTATATGATATCTTCAAAATCATGTTGCAATTCTAAAATTTCAATTATTCTCATATCATGCTCAAATTGACAATAATATCATAGAAGGTAAACCTCTTACATGTGAATTTTTTGGATATCCTCATCCAAATTATTTTATTAGGCCAATGTTACCACTAATTTATTGAAGGGTCTCCATTTATTAGGCCAAGTTTTAGTTATATAAGGCTTTGGATTGGTTATATAATTTTCCCCATGGTGCCGTATCCAATTTCCATCTATAATAAATATTCTTGTTATACTTATATAAACATGATGCACCTAAATTCACATCAGATCATTTACAAGACTTGAGGAAACATGATGATGAGTCTATTCCCAAATATATTATAATGTTCAAAGTTACATTATGTTATATAAAATTTTGACCATAAAATTTAAAATTTAAAATCATATTCACTAGGGGAGTTTGTCCTTATCTTAAGGAAAGATCATTGCATAATCCTGACACTTCCTTTGATAGTCTATATATGGATGTACACAAGTATTCATTTGAGCTAGTTGGAACTAACAAAATAATGGAAGCATATTTATTATGAGGAAAACACATGGTTCATAATGATCATTATATAAGTAAATTGTTAAAATAAAATCATAAGTCAAAGAATGACCAAAAGGCAATCTCATAGAGCATTCTAAAATGCTTTTCATGAACCAATTTGGTTTATAATACTAACTCACACCCATATAATTTTATTCAAACTAATTTAACAATCAGAGTGTTCATCCAAGGAGATTATTTTCAACACAGTCATATTGAATCTATTCAAAAGGAGAGTCAATGTAACTTGAGATTATTTATACAAATGGGATATAATATCAAAGAATCACATCATAATGGGAATTGGAAAGATTCCATGATATACATCATATTTATAATTGCTTATGGACCCCAAGTTTTGTTTAGAAAGTTGTGGACTATGTCCAATCTGTATCAACATAAACATACATTGGAAAAAAATTACTTATACCAAATGGGGGGAAAAGCTGATCCTAATATTCATGACATTGTATTTTGTCATAAAAGATGATTAATTAACATACCACATGACGGTGAAACAAACCAACTAACAGATGAAGAATAAGAACATGATATGTACCTATATGACTATAAAAGATTCAATCAAGAGGAGGATTATTTATCTGATCAATATTAATCATCAAATTATTGTAAATAAATTCAAAATTCAAAAAAATCAAATATTTAAGCAAATACAAAAATATTCAAATCAAGGAAAAATCCAAAACTATTTAGCATTTCACTTGTTTACTAGATTTTGCATATGTTGTTTAATTTATGTTAGTAGATAACATACAATTTATTTATCCATATATGTTTTGCAGGTACTTAAGTTTGATACATACATACACTAGATCCATGATACATGCTCATGGAGATGTTGGGCCTTTCCTTAATGTACATGACATAATATATTGGGGGCTTGTTGCTTCAATTTATCACAATTCATATATGTTCTATTATTTTATGATAATTTTAGATTATCATGCTCATCTTATATAATGACTCTTACAAATGCCTATACTCCTGATACTATCTTAAATGTAGTATACTCGACATCCTAAACTATATAACATTTTCATAACACATCTAGGAAGGAACTAATATGACATGCTTATTTTAGTTGTTTATATTTAAATTATTCATCTTATTGCATGGATTACTTGAGTGTAATTATTGTTTACTTCCTTGCGTTGATTGTGGAACACTTAGACATGTTCTTTTCTTATTGGGCCCTATGCCCTGAGTGTTTCATTTTATTGGGCATCTAGATATTTAAACATGTCTTCCCCTTCGATTGTGTGACATTTGAACATTCCCCTTGTTTTTTTTTTCATTAGATGTTTCTTTATGTCACTTTGAATTATCTTGTGTATACTTGATTTTTTTTAAATATTTAATTCTAGACATTTATATGATCCATGTTATGAATCTTCAGTCTTGTTGTGTTGGGTACTAAAAGATTCAATGACACATCTACTTAGACATGATACCACTATATGATTATTTACTAAATGGTGTGTGTGTGTGTGTGTGTGTGTGTGTGTGTGTGTGTGTGTGTGTGTGTGTGTGTGTGTGTGTGTGTGTGTGTGTGTGTGTGTGTGTGTGTGTGATGGTTATCTTATCCTTTTGACATAATATGAGTATCACATTTCCTTCCAATCATCTCAAAAGGGGGTAGAGAGGATTATCAGTGGGGGTATGTCATAAAGATTTGATTCCACATACATACACTCGAGTTAGAATCTTATACATTAGACACCCATCCCCCACTAATTTTGAACTATGTCTAAGATAGTAAAAAAATGGATGTCTCTCATAAGATAATGGAGGAGTATTGAATTAGGTCATCCTATAAAATAGTTGTGATATGTACAGGATTTCAAGGTAGGTTGATCCACACTCAACCAATGTTTTGTATATTGGAAGGGAATATCTAGTGAAAAAATATGATATCTACGTGAGTCATATGAATCCACTACTTGAAACATTGAAATACTATGGTAATTTTGAAGCCATGAAAAATGGCCACCCATGGGCAATTTTGAATCTCAATAGATGCTAGGGATAATAGATGTTGATTACAACATGGAGACAATGATACTATAAAGGAAGGTGTAGAAAATATAGAAGAGTACACCAAAGAATACCATCAAAAAATTAGACATACCACAATCATCACATGGATTATGAAAAACAAAGTGGTTAACCATTATAATGTTAAAGTAAAGAATGTACATGTACACACAATGGTAATTATTTTGATAAAATGATTATAATTTGTCATATAAAATTCAATATTGTACAAAGAATGGTAGCTCGGTGGTCAAGTGGAAGACTAAACTAACCACTGACTTTTCAAGATGAAGAATACAATTTAAACAATAAAAAATGTCCTACACGAGTGGCCAAAAATACACTATTTCAAATACATATAAATTTATCCAGCTTGGGGATTACAAAATTTACATGGGATGATGATTATGTCAAAGTGTTGAAAATACAAGCAATTGAGGATTTTTTTGCACAAGTGTCACAAAATCCACTACGTGAATAACATGTTAAAAAAATGAGTCTTGATAGAAAGGTGGAATGTGAAAATAGAGAACAAATTTGTTCAATAGGGTCCTAAAAATAGGCCATGTTAGGCACCCTTCACAAGGAGGGGGAAAATATTGCATTTTCAAGGCCAATAAGCTACATGGTGGAATAGAACAAGGAAATACAAGAAGTTTAACTCATAAAATGGAGTTCATATGTAGAAGACATGGTTAGTAAAATATTTATAGGAAATTGAAAAATATTGTAAAAAATTATTGTCAGGGGGAGAGGGTTCAAGGGAGTTTGACCCCTTATCAAAATGAGCATTGCACTCAAATCTTCAACAATATAATGATCAAAAGAACAAGTACAATAAACGTGACCTCTAAAAAATATTGCTAAAAAAAATGATTTCATTTCCATCACATCCCACTCCCCTTACAAATGAATTTATCTCAATAATCAAAACAAACCAAACCTACTTAGAAGAAAAAAACACCCCCACCTTACAATAAAGGTGAAACAAGAAAAGGCATGGATCAGCCGAAGAAATTTCTCAAATTTTAAAACTTTATAAAAAAAGAATATTACATTACACCATGCTAGGTTGTTTATCACGTTCTTGAAAAAACCTTAATTGAATTTTCATGTCAATTAAAATTTTAAAAAAATATAAAAATTAAAACCTTTTAATAAATGGGGTCGTAGATGTGGAAAGTATGATTGGGCAGCAATGGTGGTCCCAAGTGGATATGAAACATGAAGGAGATGAAGAAGGGATGATTGACGTGTAGAAGGACCTAACAAAAAGTACTCCGGATGCATCTTATACAGTCATAAACATAGCTAAGATTCACATCTATATTGCTCTCCTGACTGTCACGTCTAAACCTACCTAGGTAAGATCTTTTTATCTAAAGCTTTTTTTTTCATTTAAATACTGATGCATGGTAGGTTCCAAAGCCTCATCAAAATTAAAAATATTTTTCGTTTAAAAAAAGCCTACTGTAATGATGGACAGTGTAACATTTTGTCTGCCATGAGTGAGATGGACTTCTAGCTTATCTGCAGCTTTAATTTCCAAGACATCATTTCTCATGCAGGACTGCTCCCCTCCAACTTCATTAGAGGGAGCCGATCTTCGGCCCTGCAGTGTGATGCTAATTTCTAAGCTGGAAGCCATGATCGCCCAATTCGATGAGATGTACGCGTGGGTATAACAAAAATGTGTATAAGGGAATACGCAGAGCATCAAAACAGTCCTTGTATGGAAATTTTTCTTTTTTTCTTCCAAGTAAAATTATGTCCATGAATAGAATCGTAGTGTGGAATGACAATGAAAAAGTCGACCAGAGACTTATTAGGATTGGTACCTTCTTTTCTACTACTGCTTGTGCAGAACTACTAATGAAGAGAGACACAAAGAGCCATGAAACTACATATGTAATGTTAACATATGCTTTCATGTAAAGTAAGCATCCATTATTATGCCCATTTTACATTAAGTACCACAATCCAGCCACAATGTAATCCTTGAAAAGAATCGAGCAGTAAACCAAAGTTAATTTATACAGACACCCAAATTCTACGGTAATCAAATTTCAAATTTATTCACTTTGCATGTGGTGTGTTCCTATGTCAATGGGATCAGAATCCTCATCTACAACCAAGCAAAATCCAAATTGCCCAACAGAAGGCCAAATCAATGATGTCGATTCTTTTCAAATTGCTTGAAATGAATCTACACGCTTCCATGTGTCAGATTTTTACATGCCTCTAACGACAGTTTAGTTTAAACAAATAGACTTTGGAGGTCACATAATTTGTATGCATAAATTCAGACAAGTGAAACAGGTAGCCTGCGACTAGGGATGACAGCGAAAACATTGAAAGCAAGAGCCACCTGTTAACTAAAATTAAAATTATATGTTAAATAACATATAAAATTATATTAATACATATGTATTAATACATAAACTAATATTATATATTAATGGTGATAATATAATATATATCTATATTATTATTTATATACATATATTCTATTATACTATTAATAAAGATATTAATAATATAAATATATTAATATTAAATTATATATATATATATATATATATATATATATATATATATATATATATAAAAATGGCAGCATATTAAAATACTAATCACTATTCTAAAACCAATTAGATGAAAAATAGAAAAAGCTCTTTTAATGTAACCACTAGTGCTAACAATTTTGGGTAGTCCTTTCGATTTATGAACGAATCCACACTAGTCTCTACATACTTTCCACAAGCACTTTAGTGGTCTAATGCATCTCAAATTAAGCACCACTCTTATTGTCATAGTGTCACCTATGGACACTTCAACTATCATTCTTAAGAACATAAGTTACACTGAAAGGGATGTAAGTTTCTATTTTGGAAAGATAGGTTTTGTAAAGAGAAAGAGTGTAAATCGATAGTTGTATCTCACTCGACACCCATGACCATTGGCACTATCAAATGTTAGTTAGTATATAAATATTATATAATATTTTTACACATTAAACATTAATTATCTAATATATAAGATTATTAATTATATAATATATATGAATATTATATTATATAATATATATTGTTACATTTTTATATCTTATAACATTGACAATTTAATAATAATATACATTATAACACATGGCATTATCTTTATGTATGTTTGGAGACACATGTTCTATGCGAATTCTAAGTATTCAATACATAGGGATGGATGGTAAAAAGATGTTTGGGTTAACAAAGGTTGATCTTGAAGATGTTTTCTATGAACCACAAGAAGACTAGTCTTTATTGAAAAAACATGTCATTGCATGCATATTTCTACTCTTACTATATTGTGTGGAAGCTTGTCATGGGTGTAATTGTGGTATATTTATATGATGTGTATTTCTACTTATGATTTTTAAATTGACTCTCTCTCTTCATCATTGTATTTTTTAATATGTCTAATTAGATATGTTTTTAATCTACTTATCATTTTTGTCTCTATCCTTAGGCCTATACAGGGATTTAGTGGTTTTCATTTTTCCATAAGGGTGTCGAATATGGATGTTTACTTGTCTTTATGAGTGTCACAATGTCTATCACTACCTTCCATGAGCTTTCTAGGATGCTTGCAAAGCTCAAGCTTCTTACGAGAGATGTGGGTCAGATGACCATGTCCGTAACAACTATCAATCATGTGGTTCCTTCGATTCTCATTACCATTATTGTGGTTCAATTAGGATGAGGAAAGAACTTGGTTATATTAGGTTATGTTTTTCTTTGAGGCATGACATTTGTGGTTTTAATGATGCTAAATGTGAAACCTATGATGGCATGCATGGGCCACCTATCACCTGATAATTAGTCAGTAAGTGAGATTTTCATTTAAATAACACTTTTAGGGAGCCTGGAATCTTGGTTTATAACATATTCAATTGGTATTCAGTCAATATTTTTATATTTTATCATGGGTGTGATAATTCCCAAATAGGGCCCCTTATTTTGAATGGTGACTAAGAAGATTGAAGACTTTGTGGATGTCCTTATTTTGCCACTATATTTTTCTTCTTTTGGGTTCAAAATGAATATTTATTTAGTACTCAAGCATGGCGTCTCCTCCCCATCACTTTAGTAAATTTCACTAGCTGGACACCTTCCTTAGCCCTTAGAGGGAATATCTACCCTCGTATCAACCCTGATATCGCTATATATAAATTTAGTAAAATATGTCTTACCTAGTCAGTTTGCTCATTTTTTGTCAATATACTAACACCTAAAAATAAAAATATACATCCCTTCTAATGTTTCTTGCATCATTGGGATGACTTCTAGTTTTGATATACAATAAACATGATTATTTATTGGGACAGTAATAGTTGATCGACTATGTATAGCACATAATTTGGATTGCCATGAGGCTAAGATTAGATATAACATTCTAAAAATATATATGAGAAGTTGTAGTAGGTAAATCTTGAGTGAAAAATGTGGTACAAATCATGGGTGAGATAAAAAGAGAATATTAGGAAGAGATCCAATAAAGGTCTTGACATTGTCAATGGAAACTAAGAGATATGCAAAAGGAGGAAACACTATTTAGGAACCAAAGACAACTAAACATTAAGTTTAAAATAATAAACATATTTCTACAAGAATCTGTATGATCCATAAAGCTTTTTATAAAAAAAAAAATATTCTAAATTTGGGAAATAACTACATGGGTCTAACAAATGGGAACACAAGGTCAAAATGTTGAAAATAACTACATATCATACTTTGACGAGAGAATAAACATATAATTTTGATCTAAAAGGTCTATCAAAATACCATATATTGTTTACAATAGATTCTTATGTTTTCGGTACTTGTGAATGCAATGAAAATATTTGTTTGTCCCCAAGATGCTACAAAAAATTTAAAAATGCCTCTAAAACATGCCTGAAAATTATCCTATTCTATAAAGCAAGCTTTTGACACCATATTAATATCTATTATGGTTAGGATTAAATAATAACCAATTTATATCTCATGTAAGAAAGAGGCAAGAAGTGGATTTAAAAAATATTACAAATTGTTTATTCATTGTTCAACATGTGTGTAAGACACAAATGAGGAGAAGGGAATATATAATAACATCACATTTTTTATTCTCTTATTCTCTTGACCACATTAAAGGTAGAATCCAATGATGGTGGAAAATAAGAGGTAGTTAAACCATAAATGTATATTTGGATATGTGCAAACACTAACTATCCTTAGTGAAAAAGATAACTACCTATGTCAACTTATCTAAAAGTGCACAATTAATATTTGCACCAACAAGTTGTATAAATAGTTCATATATAAAGTTTATATAAATAATACTACTATAAGGTTAAATATAATTACATAATTTTATTATATTTGAAATTTTTAATCTAAAGTTTGAAAGAATGTTATCTGAGGTACTAGAAAATGTTTTGCAATCTTCACATGTTTTAAAAATATTAGCCTATGAAATTGTTGGTTAAAAAAAAAACTAAAATAGGATAGAAATCATCTATAAATTCATGTTGTAAATAATAATGTATACTATATTTTGATGAATTTTGTACATGTTCACATGAAAAAATAGCAAATTTCTAGTTTGAAAAAATATATAGAAACCTAGATTCTTTAATAGTCTCCTCTAAATTCTTTGCATTACATACACTATGGCAAAGAGATGGGAAATGGTTAGATAGGGAATAAGGTTAGTTTAGTACCACCCACACACATACATACGAAGACTATGAGATGAGTTTTTAGTGTAGATTGTGGACATCCATAAGGTGATTCTATGTATGATGTTAAAACTATATTGTGTAAAACATTATATGGAGGCATTTCACAATTTTCTATTTCATGTGAAATTCATCTTTGGAGCAAGGCATGATTTGAAACATCGGATTATATATATTGGTGTAGTTAGGAAAAATTTAATATATCATCTTGAATAGATGACACGCTATGATAATACATGTGTGTGTAGAAGTATGTAGTGATTATTAACTATCAAAGGGTGTTTAATCTTACACATTTGATGGTGGGGGAAGGCTCTCTTCTCATCTTCGATGCAAATAAAGTTTATTTTATTTTGGTGTGTTTCCCAAGCATAATGTGAATAAGGACATAATTGTGTAGATATAGATCCATTCAAGATGTTTTTGCTTCCATGTCTAGAATCCTTAGGAATAAAAATATGGCATTGAAATTATGGTTGTAGGGTCTGAAATGTATCCAATTATTGTCTATTTTGATAACATCCACGTGGGAAACAAATTAATAGGAATGAAATTTAGTGTCGAAGACATGTGTCTAAGTAATACCTCCCTATATGTGTCATACTCTAAAAGGGAAAAACAAATTTAAAAAAATAGGTGGCATCCAAAACTACCGTAATATTTATCATATTTTATTTTAAAAATATAATATTCTATTAAATAGTATAATATATTATATTATATTATTTTATAAGAACTTAAGACTTGAAAATTCAATTTTTGATGCTGATCACATTCATATTTAATAAAAATAACATATCATTTAGAGAACAATTAATGATTCAGGAAATTAAATGCTAACCTTTGCCTTGACATCATGAAAAGATCAACTGAATCATGTGTTGTAATTTGATGGTAGCGTAACCTTTTAAAATGATCCAAAAGTGTTATAAAAAAAACATATGGTTTTTAAAATAGATTCATATGTCTTTTATACTTGTCAATGCAATAGTTTGTTTATCTCCAAGATCCTACAAAAAATTAAAAAATACCTCTAAAACATGCCTAAAAACTGTGCTACTTTATGAAGCATGCCTACATTGGCTTTGATACCATATTAATATCTAGTATGGTTAGTATTACATAAGAACCAATGCATATCTCATGTAAGAAAGAGGCAAGAAGACGATAAATAAAATATTACAATTTTTTTATTCATTGATCAACATGTATGTGTGTAAGACATACATGAGGAGAAGGGAATATATAACAAAGTCACACCTTTGATTCTCTTGTTCTATTGGTGACATTAAAGGTTAAATATAATGATGAAGGTATGTTAGAGGTAGTTAATCCCTAAATTCATATTTGGATATGTGCAAACACTAACTATACTTGGTGAAAAAGTTAACTACCTATGTTAACTTAATAAAAAATGCACAATTAGTATTTGCACCAATATGTTGTAAAAATGTTCATAAATAAAGTTTATATATATATATATATATATATATATATATATATATATATATATATATATATATATATATATATATATATATTACAAGGTTAGATATAATTAGATAATTTTATTATATTTGATTTTTTAATTCTAAAGCTTGAATGAATGTTATCCAAGGTATTAAAAATGTTCTACATTCTAAACATCTTTTAAAAATATTGGCCCTTGAAATTATTGGTGAATGAAAAAGAAAACTAAAAAGGGCTAGAAATCATTTAGAAATTCATGTAGGAAATAATAATGTATATTATATTTTGATGAATTTTTTACATGTTTACATGATAAACTAATAAATTTATAGTTTGAAAAAATATATAAATAAATATATTCTTGAATATTCTCCACTAAATTTTTCCTTGCTTTACATACACTGTGGAAAATAGATGGGAAATGGTCAAATATGAAATAAGGTTAACTTAGTACCACCCACACACATACATACCAATACTATGGGATATGTTTTTAGTGTAGCTTATAGACATACATAAGGTGATTTTATGTATGATGGTAACACTATTATTGTGTAAAACATTATATGGAGGCATTTCATAGTTTTCTATTTCATGTGCAAGTCATCTTTAGAGAATGGCATGATTTGAAACATGGGATTATATCTAGGTGTATTTAGGACATGATATTTATAACATCTTCAATAAATGACACATTATTATTATAATTTGTGTGTGTGTGTGTGTGTGTGTGTGTGTGTGTGTGTGTGTGTGTGTGTGTGTGTGTGTGTGTGTGTGTGTGTGTGTGTGTGTGCGTGTGTGTGTGTGTGTGTGTGTGTGTGTGTGTGTGTGTGTGTGTGTGTGTGTGTGTGTGTGTGTGTGTGTGTGTGTGTGTGTGTGTGTGTGTGTGTGTGTGTGTGTGCGCATGCGTGCGTGTGCGTGCGTGTGTGCACATGTGTGTGTGTGGGTAGGTAGGTGTGTCTGGAGAAATGGATAGTAATTATTAACTATCAAGGAGTGTTTAATCTTACACATGATGTTGGGGTAGGGGATCTCTAATTGTATTTGATGAAAATAATTTTATTTTTAGTTTGGTATGTTACCCAAATGTAATGTGAATGAAGAGAGAATTGTGTGGATACAACTCCATTATAGATGCTTCTACTTCTATCTCTAGAATCCTTGGGAAGAAAATCCTAGCATTGAAATTATGGTATTAGGATCTGACATGTATCTAAGTGTTATCTATTATGATAAAATCCACGTGGGAAATGAATTAATAAGAAGCACAGTTAGTGTCATGGATAGGTGTTTGGGTAATACTTCCATAGATGTCTCCTACTCTAAAAGGAATTTTTTTTAACGAAATAGGTGGCATCTGAAACTAGAATAATCTTTCTTATATTTTATTTTAAAAATTTAATATCCTATTAAATATTATAATATAATATATTATATTATATGAAAAGACCCTAATACTTGCATAGTTAATTCTCAATACTGAGCACATTCATATTTAATGAAAAAAACATATCAGCTTGTGAACAATTAATGATCTAGGGAATTAAATTTTAACCTTTGCCTAGACATCATGAAAAGAACAATCGAATCACATTTCATAATAAACAAAGGTATTAGTGCCAAGTCCTTATGGGAGAGTGGTACTCATAGGGAGAAATTTTATCAAAAAAAATATAAATAAATTATGTTATCAACTACTTTTAGAAAAAATATTAAATATAGTTGTTTTGTAGAGTCTAGGTTTTGAATATTTTGGGTTCTTGTTAACACTTCTAAAAAAGCAAATAATGTGAAGAAATAAGAGCTGTACCAAGAATATAAAATGCATCTATAAAATGTAAAGTGTTTTTAAAATGTAATTACTTATGATATAATATTTTATAACAAGATCATTCTCTACAAATTATATATCATGCAAGTCACAAAATCACAGATATCATGAATATATAATGCTAGGCTAGATAAATTCGACAACATAAGCTTGAATGGGTAGTTTGGTTTTTGCTAAAAAAAAGAAGAAAATTGAACCTAATAAGTAATTTTTCATGATTTTACAATGTATCGATGTCTTATGTGATTTACAACTATATTTTATTTAAGATTATAGTTTATATTTAAGGTTTAATAACAAATTGATTAAGTACAACCCAATTTAAGCCTACTAAATTGCTTAATTGTAACCAAGATTGGGCCCCATTTACTATATTATTCTTGAATTTTTTTATGTTATTCAACTCAATAATACATATCTCTAGAATTGTGATTATGATCAACACAATTAATGCTTTGTTATGGTTAATATTTGACACAACTTTGTAATGATCTAGAACAGATTGTCTTGCTAATTTGAATAACACACAACTTATGAAGCCCCAGAATAGGTTGTTGATCATTTTTTCTAATATCCAATGCAAAATATATTTTACTAAACACAAAAACTAGTTACATTTACTCATGTTACATTACACAATTATTTTTCGTTGGTATTCTTGATACAATTTTCTTACTCTATAGATCTTAGGATAGAGAAATGACAATATTTTCTAACTAAATTAATAAGGTGTGGATTTGGGAAAAAATAAGGTAAGAATATTGAATTCATTTGTATTATCTTAGATAGAATAAATCAGTGGAAAGGGTGAAAAATATTATACCAATTTATGTATTTAAACTTCCTTTGTAGATATTATAGGGTTAAATTACATGTCTTTAGCAATTTGTATTGTATGATAGGTCTAAACTTGGATAGATCTAAAACTATAGGTATAAATATGTTTCTGTTTAGTATCCTATCCATATCTTAGACATGGATGGATATTAAAACATTGATTAATTTAATCCATCTTTAGACCTTACAACAGACTTGCACATGCCACTAAAAGGCCAAGAAAATGAAGCAACACATCCATTTCCAGCTTGTGCTTTCCATTGATAATCTGAAAGATATATCAGTGAAAGAAATTAAAAATATTAAATTGGTCTTATAATATATTTTGGTCAAAATAATAATCATAGACATTATAATATAATTACAAAAGCTCATTTTTTTTTTTCAATTTTTTGCAAATATTTAGTCCTTTTAGCAACACTATCTTGCATTAAACATAAACAATGAACAAATAAGTTATTCATGGTATTTATTCACTATTGAAGAAAATTAATTGAAATATGTTCAATGGAAAATTCAAGACTAACTATATTCACTATATTAAGTTATATATCTGGATTTCTCTTGCACTTATTTATTAATGTAACTTAGTGTAATTATTCTTTATTAATCTATGACTTTTTATTAATTTTTTACGCATTACACTAAAAATGTTAAATATATTTTAGATTTATATTAAGACCAAATAAATTATAGAATATATTTTAAAATCTAATGAAATCAATATAACATGAATTTATAACATTGCAATAATACCAGTAACATAAACATACATAGTTCCTTGCCACTTAACTATAAACTCTTATAGCTTTTACTTCATGGACGAAACATGATGATGCAAGTATGACAATTGATTGTTGTGGAAGCATACAAAAAATCACACCAAAGATTAAACTAGACAACTATGAAATGGATGGATCAACCAAGGATAAATATAATGGCAAAGACCAAAAAAAGGGCATAAGCCTACATGCACACAAAGTTTTTTTAATAAATTACTTGTGTATAGCTTGTTATGTGTATAGCTCCTTGTAATCAGTAAGTCATCCACCTAGATAACTAGGATCAACATAGAATCATTCTCCCACAAGATGTAGACATTTGGATCTGAGTGCCATCTAGTAAACTTGATTATGAGGAGAAAGGAGTCCATCTTAGCATACCATGCCCTAGGGGCCTATTTGAGTTCGTAGATTGATTTTCTAAGTCTACAAACTAAGAAGGTATATTTAAAAAATCCTTGTGGTTACTCCGTATATATCTCTTCTTTAACATCACCATCTGAAAATTACTCTTTACATCCATTTGGTGAACATCCCACCAATGTGAAGCTACGATGGATAGAGCAAGTCTTATAGATGTCATCTTGGCTATGGTAGCAAATGTCTCAATGTAGTCTATGCTAGGAACCTGTGAAAACCCCTTTACAACCAAACAAGCTTTGTACTTATCGATTGACCCATTTTCACCCTACTTGGTCCAATAAACCCATTTACAATAGAAAAAATTTCTTCCTTTGGGAAAAGGGACCAAGTACAATGCTTTGTTCTTGATTAGGGAACTATACTCCTCCTACATAGCAAAATCCCATTATGGAATGCTAGATGCCTCATGAAAGGTCTACGGATTTGAGGCAATGGCCAAGTAGGTAGGTGATGTCCCATGAAACTGTTATTGTGTCTACCTTGTATCTAATGGATTTATAACCTGTCCTACAACACTTTAAAGTGTTTATCCAACCCAAATAGGACCAAAATTGTATGAGATTAGAGAATTAGGAGGTGAGTCCTCATCATATATAGTGTGAGAGTGAGATGGAAGAGGAGAATCATCATCACTGCTCTCATCTCTTGAACTTTAAGAAGAAGAGTCATCCTCATCATTTGGAGGATCTTGAGGTGGATCTATGTCACTGTCTAAAGTGGAATCATTGTCTAGTGAGACTTTTGAAGAGTCTAGAGTACCAAGATTGTGTTCAAGTGGTCCCTCATGAAACTTGACACTCCTTTCAATGAACAACTCATGAGTCTTATTATGGATAAGCCTATATCCCTTAACACCCTCTACATACCCCAGAAATATGTAAGACTAAATTTGAGGATCCATTGCCTTGCATTTATTCTTTGGAACACGGGCCATTGCTAGTGATACAAACACTTGAAAATAACCTACTGTGGGTTTTTAACCATCCCAATCTTCAAAAGGAGGGATTACCTTCAAGGCTTTATGTGGAACTCATTTGTGAATGTAACACGCATAATTGATTGCTTTAATCTAATACTAAGGAGTAAGAGACTCTGGTTGAAGCATGCAGTTTGCCATTTTGTTAAAGGTATGATTCTTACATTCAACCACATCATTTTGTGTAGGATTTTATGGAACTATGTGTTTCATCTAAATCCCCTCTAATGTGCAAAACTACTCAGAGCTATTGTTGGCATACTCATTTCCATTGTCATTCCTTAAGATTTTAATTGAATATTTTGACTGCTTCTCCACAAGTGCCTTAAAGTCCTTAAAATGATTAAAGACCCTAGAATTATTTTTGAGAAAAAACACCTAGGTGTACCTTAAAAATTCATCGATGAATGTGAGTATGTATCTTGTCTTTTGTAATGAAGGTTTTGGAAATGGTCATGCTAAGTCATTGTGGACTATCTCTATCTTTTGTTCAGCTCTCCTTACTTTGACCTTGTCATGTTTCTATTTTGGATTCTTTCCAAGAATGTAGCCATTGCATAGGCCATATAAGAGTTTGAATTTAGGCAATATTGAAACCATGTCTTTATGTTTGAGTTAATCTAGGTAATAGTAGCTTAATTGGCCAAACCATTGATGCCATAGTTTTCTTAATCCATTTGCATGAGTAAGTAATGCAACTAAGTGCTAATCTAGGATAAGATTTGAGAAGGTATATACCATATACTAATGATTGGTCTTCCCATAATCCACTATGGTGTCACTGTGTAGCTCCTTCATGACCAATAAATCATGTGTGAACTCAACTTGCTTCCTTGTACCTATGTGAGTGATTTGATATACTGATAGAATATTGGTGGATAGTGAAGGACCATATATAAAATCATTGAATGTCCTGTCACTTAATTCTACTGATCCTTTACCACTAACTTCTATCAAAGTGCCATCACCCATAAGAATTGAAGGCATAGAACACAGCTCTATTTCTAAAAATAGATACTTAGAGGAGGGCATATTATATGAAGCACCTGATTCAATAACCCAAGTAAAAGGCTTAGAAGGTAATACAACAAGTGCCTTGCCCTTATTTTTACCCTTTTTCTATCTTTTTCTTTTGAAAAATATTGTGTGGATATGTTTAGAGATGAGGATTTAGGAACATTGATGTTTTTTTTCTCAAGCATCTTAGTCAAGCTATCAATCTTCTTTTTTATGCACTAAGATTCATCATGTCTAAATTTATTGCAAAAGTTTCATTTTAGTTTCTCTTCTTAGGATTCCCACTTGAGAATGACTCATTTGATGGTTCCCTTGGCTTGGCATCTAATTTATAATTTATTTTGTGCTCATGATCAAGTTTAAATTGTTTTTTCTCCTATTTGCCAATGCTAGAAGGCTTATTCTTATCTTGATTGATAGTTAAGGCATGTGATTTTAAAGACCTTAGTGTACCCATTTGAACCAACTTATCTTTTTCCTCAGTTAGATTGATAAAAAAATCATCAAATGATGGTATAATCGAAGTGGATCCAAGTGCACATTTTGTAGCATGAAATATAGTGATGAAAAATGAATAATCATGACCTAGTTTTACAAGCATGGATATAATCAAATGGTCATATGTTTTCTTAATTCCAAATTTTTTCAACTATAGCCTCAATGATTTAAACTTTGTAAATAAGTCTTGTAGGTTTTCATAGTCACATGGGCTCAATGTGATGAGCTCATTCTCTAGCTCATGACCCCTCATGATGTCATGCACTCCAAAAAGCTTGTCCACAATTATCTAGACATTATTTTGAGTTTTTTTAGAATCAATAGGAAATATAAGATCAAGAGACATTGACAGGCATAAAAACCATAAGCTTCATCATATATATTATACCACTTAATATTTTATACATCTATAAATAGCTCAGTTTCCTTAGCCTTACTAATCTGATAGAGTCCATTACCTCTCAACGTGAGTTGTATTTTAGACTCCCATTCTAGATATTTAAATGGTGTGAGTGGTTTGATGTTTAGATCCA
>JARHVA010005249.1:1145000-1200000 GCA_037957365.1 Torreya grandis | reverse complement strand
TTGACCACATGATTATGTCCTTGGTTGAAAAGGGGAAAAGAATAAGTATAGTGCATTTATATATAGATTCATGATGAGAATGTGTGGAGAAGTCAAAGGGTTTTTGGGGAATATATTTAAGGCATGTGAGCACATAGGTGAATAATGATAAAGTTGGCATCATTGATATTCCTTCACATGGAGAAGGAGGCATCATTGTGAAGGCATGGGAGGAAGAAATGATTACTGTCTCTTGCACGTGGTGACAAGTTTATCATCATTGATAATTTGTTTCCTCCCATGTGAAATGATATGCCCCATTTTCTCTCTTCACTCTATTATTCCATTTATTTTCTATAGTTGTAAATCTTTTATATATGAGCTTACTCTTTTATAGTGCACCTTTTGCCATTCAACAATTTACTTTATAACTTGATGTGTTTATGCTTCAATTTTAGGATTCAAGGATGAAATCCCCTAGTTTCATGGTGAATTAAAGGATGGAAACCCTTTGGGTCTAGAGGGTGATCTCATTCAAATACCACAACTAAGTTTTAAGGAGATTACAACTTCAGTATGTTTTTTTGTAATGTGTAGTAATAGTTGAGTGAGTGTTTGTGTGAGATTCATATTTCATGTAATAGATTTTCCTTCCATGAGTAATCAAATATATCAGCTGGTGTAGTATCATCTTATATGTTTCAATGAGTTCATTCCATAATTTGTGAGTATGGATTTTATAATTTAAGTATATTTTTATAAAAATTCCATATGGGTTATTACATGATATAATAAGACTTGTTTGGCCTCACTTATGTGTGAGTTTAAAAATAGTGCTTTGTTGGTTCAATATGGCACACAAGGAGATCCTATCATAACTCTCACAGTACATTTGACTTAGAGAAACCCATCATGTATAATGTAACTTGCATGGTGTATCTCACATAGTGAAACTCACCTAGTGTAGCACAATTGAGGTTGTGTTGATTACCTAACATAAACCAACTCAGTGCTTCTTGTATAATGTAGCTCAAGTAGCACAACTCATCTCATGTTGCACAACTCACATATTATAACTCGACCTAGGTTATGCTAACCCAAGTTGGGTATCTCAACCTTGTGTAATTCATTTATCATAATGTAACTCATTTTTTGGTGCCCATCTAGTATAAACCATCTCATATAATTTATCTAGTACAACCTAAGTCATCACACAGAGCAAAACCTACCCAATGCTAACCAAGGTTTTGTTGATTACCTAACACATCTTGACTTGGTACAACTAGTGTGAAGTAACTTATACAAGGCAACTAGAGAGGAAAATGTCACACATTACATCTCACTCATTTTAACTCATGCAATATATCTTAGGTAAGGTAACTCATCCTATATAATTTAGCTTACATAGTGCATCTCATGCAACACAGATCATCCAATACAACATGACCCTTGATTCATAAATATATAAGGCAGGGCCTCTAATGTGACTTGACCTATGTTGGTTCAATCACTTAATGCAACTCAACCCAATGCATCTTATGCATCATAATTTATCTCATGTAGTGTAACTCATATTATTAACCACAACTTGTGTAGTGTGGTTTACATAATGTAGCTTCACCTAGATTATGCTAATAGCCTAATGCATCTCCACCCAAAACATCACACTCAATGCATCTTATGTAGCATAAAGTGTGTAGCATTTCAAAGCATAGCTTGTATAACATAACCCATCTTAGACAGTGTAACTCTTATAGCACATCTCATGCATCATTGCTCTTGTGATTCAACTTGACCTAGGTTATGGTGATTTCCTAACATAACTCAAACTAATGTGAGTTGACCTGGGTTGGTTCAATCAGGTATAACTCATTTAATTTAACTCATCTTGAATAATGTAATTCACATCATGAAATGTAACTCACCCAATGCCAACCCAGGTTGTGTTAATCACCAAAGGTAGACTGTTAATGCAATGTAACTCTCATAATGCAACTCTAGAACCACAGTGCATGGTTACCCATCTTGCAAAATATAACCCATGCAAGATAATTTATGCAAAGCAACTCATCCTGAATAGTGTGACTTGCATAGTGTAGCTCACATAACTTAGATTACTGAATGTCTTGACAAAAATAAAAATCAGGTGCATCACTTAGACTTCTCAGGGGGTCACCCATCTCATTACTACCCCAACCAAAGCATGATTAACTATAGAGTTCTTATGGGATTTTATATACTAACACTAGTATGATCATGCCTAATAATATTATATCACCTTGCTATAATTGTGGGAGATATGTGAATATTTGATCACCTGATGTGGATTTGACCCGATATATCTCACACAATGTAGTATATATCATACAATGCAACTAATTCTATGTAGATAAACTCACATAATGCATCTTGTTTAGCATAGCTCACACAATGTAGCTTACTCAAGGTTGTACCAACCCATTTTGTTTTCATTTCATAATGCATCTCAAACTAGCAAAGTTCATGTAACATAATTCATATCCCACATCATAACTCATTTTATGCAATACAACTCACATAGCACATCAAGTATGAGAAAAATAAACTCATCTAAATACTAAAGTTGGAGTAGTAAATATTAGAGAAAATTTCATGATGAGAAAAATAATGATTGTTCAAAGGAAAGAACATGTGCATAATAAAGGTGGTGATGCATGGATACAAACAATTTTTTTTTAACAAGGTGTACTTTAGGAGGTAAGATATTCAAGATAATTATAGATTAACACATGGTTTCTAGATTAACACATGTTGCATGTTTTTTATAGAAGTGCAGAAGAAGGAAATAGAGAATTTGAGTGTCCACACTACCAAGATCAAGAAAGGAGGTAACAGGTTCACCCAAGAGTGAATTTAGTTTATGGTAAAATAAAAGAGAAAAATACTAAAGTTGCAATAGTAAATATTGGAGAAAATTTCATGACGAGAAAAATAATGATTGTTCGAAGGAAAGAACATGTGCATAATAAAGGTGGTGATGCATGGATACAAAAAAATATATTTTTAACAAGGTGTACATTAGGAGGTAAGATATTCAAGATAATTATAGATGGTGGTAGTTCTGAATATATGGTTTCAAAAGATATGATTATCAAACGTGGTTTTCAATGTGAAAAACATCCTAATCCTTATCAGATTTCATGGTTTAAGAAATTAGATGTAATTAGAGTAGATAAAATGTGTTTAATCAAGTTTTATATAGGTAAAATTTATATGGATGAAATATGTAGTGATGTTATACTAATGAATGCATGTCATGTGTTATTGGGAAGCCAATGGCAGTTTCATAGAAAAGTAGTTCATGATGGAGCAAAGAACACATTGGTATGAGGGTAGTTTTGTTACCTCTTAAGGAAGAAGGGCAGGATGAAATAATGTTTACTAAAAAATAATTTATCAAAGATAGGAAGATGATAGTTTGTTATTATACATTAGCAGCAAAAGAAGACACAAAAGTGATGTATTGCAAACAGAAGCACCAATAGTGTTGAGAGATATGCATGTGTTATACATGATGAGTTATCATATGGTTTACCACCAAAGAGGTATATTTATCATGATATTGATTTGATTCTCGGATCAGAGATACTTAAGAAATCAACTTATATGATGAGTCTAACAAAACACATAGAATTGATTAAGTAGGTTACTGAATTGGTGAGGAAGGGTATAGTAAGGGAGAGCATAAATTTATATGTAACATTAGAATTTATAAATCAAAATAAATATGAAAGGTTGAGGATGTCTATGGATAGTAGAGAAATCAATAAAATTATAGTCATGTACAAGTTTCATATACCTAATTTGGATGATATGATGAATGTTCTTAGAGGGGAAAATATTTTACCAAGATTGATCTAAGGAGTGGATACTATCAAATTCAAATTCATAAAGGATATGAAAGGAAAATAGAATTAAAGAATAGAGATGGTTCATATGAGTGGATGGTGATGTCTTTTGGGTTATCTAATGCACCTAGATTCCTTACAATGGATATATTGTCAATCATTTGGAGGACACCAAGATTAGTGTGACCATATTTGATGATAATGGAAAGAGACATACAGCTATAGATCTTCTCAAGAAGGCAAATCCACAAAATATTATTGTTCTTCTCAATGCTACTATCAGAAAAATCCTCCTCAATTCTGCATCAGGATTTCAATTTTATAATTTTAAAAAATAAATAAGATCCATGTTGAAAGTAAGTTACTCTCAAATTTATGAACACATAGTTCTTTAAAGATTTTGGAATTTTTTTTTAATTTTTAGGTGAGTGATGTCATGTTTATAACTCTCATTTTTCTCTCCTTTTTTTTATAGATATTTTCTACTACTTTTTCTTAGAGTTTCCATTCACTAATCATTTTATCAGGTAAATCTTTTAAAAATATTGTCATCTAATTTTTTTTAAGTACCATTCAAGTCCCTTTTAAAATAGTATGTATATTTCCATAATTGAATGATAATTATAATGTTTTATGAAGTTTAATTCAAACAAAAATACATCATTGTTCCAAAATTATTGTGATAAACTTAATAAAATAAAAAAATAAATATGAAAAAGAAGTCAGAATGAAAAATTTAGATTTATGATGATGCTTTTTAAAACTGTAGCAAGCAACCCAAAGGCTTATGGGGTGGAATTAATTAGAACAATTAATGGTATATCTTATAAAGTATCACTAAACCAATTGTCTAGCTCTAGTGAGGTAATTTTATTAGCTAGAAGCCTAACAACCCTTAACTTCTGCTCCTACATGGAAGCGGCCCATCTGAACATCTCAAAAAATACAATATTCTCGTGATGTTAGATCTACTCTCAGTAGCCAAAGGTGTTCAAGATAATCCCATTGGATTCTTATCATTAGAATCCCCCATACCACTTAAGAACTCACATGTTTAGGTACTAGGCATTGTTAATGATTCCCACTACATCTAGTCCATCAGCATTGTTCAAAAAATTCCCCAAAATGGCACATTAGGACCAACCAAAACCCAATATAAAGGAACAATCACTGAGGATGTGGCATTTACCTTACCTAGATGACATTTTTGATTACAAATTAAAGATCCTTGAGATAACTCTTCAGTTCAATATAACTACTTGTCTCACCCTCTTGATCTATAAAAATGCGTGCACAGAGTGAAGGTAATTACCAACCTTTGCAAGATCATTTCTATTCATTATTTTACATTAAAGAACAAGTGAATTGGTATAAATGTGTTTAAATTCATTGGAGTTAATTTTCCCTAGAACATGTCAATTGAAAAAGTAGTAGAAAAATTCTATCACTATTCGCTTATCTCAACTTACCATTATAATGGAGGATGTCTCAGTGATTCTATGATTGACTCAAGATATAAGGTGAAAGGGGTTCATGGTTTAAGGGTTGTATATGGTTCCACTTTTAAGGACTATCCTAAAACAAATCCATAAGTGACTACTATGATGGTTGTCACATATTTGTCTTATCCTTTCCTTTTTTAATTTGTATTTATGTCGGTTCATTTGACTTAGTTACTAACAACAATGATCTATGATTTTGTATATTTTTCAAGTATATTGGATTGAAGATCCTGCAATAAGGTTCACATTTGTCATATAACTATGTCATATAACTATAAATATGACATTTTAATTTACTATATTAATAAATAAACCCTTGAGGAATATTAAAATAAAAGTACAAAGTATTTTGATTGTCAATTTCTTGATACATAAATACACATATTTATGTAGTGCTTATTCCTTCTAATAATTAAAATCCTATAGAATATTTGCACACTATTAATTTTAATCTATTATTTAAAAAAGATAAATAATAATCTTAATTCACTACAAAAAAATAATTTTAAGAGATGTGAGATGTTTTCTCACATTAAATGACACTGACTCACTCACTTCTTCATGGGCAAACTATGGTTATGATATTAATGAAATTGTAAGATTTTTTAAGGCACTTATTTTATTATAAATTCATAACAAATTTTTATGATGTTTAAACCTATTGAAAAACCCACAAACCTTGAAACATATAGGAAGAAGTTATAGGCCATAAAAATATCCAATAAGGCATAACTATAACTATTAAGTAATCCCCACTAAAAGTGTAATTAATTTGAAAAAATGTGATATATTTCAATATGGTAAGGTATTCAATGATTTTATTTCTATAATATTAAATGAATATTTACAATAAAATATTTATTAATAGTTGAGTGTTCCTTTTTAATAATGTATGTTTTACTTATGTTGGTTCATATGTTTATTGTCCCATTCCTAAAGGCTCAGGGGTGAAGATCCTAGAGAAATGTTTGATTTTTGTTGATTGCAAGAATGTTAAAAATCCTTTCTATGATTATAGTGATCTTCCTAAGTCCTTTTTATTCTTGAATTTTAATGCAATTTCACCTCCTTTGGTTTTCTTATCTAATTTTTTTGAGAGTCCCTTATTCACCTCTATAGGAAAGGGTGATTACATTCTATCTTCCCTTGTTTTGTCTCTTCCTTCCTTCTTGCTTGGGGATGTTCTAGTGATTTTATCGAAGGTGTCTTCTAGGTTGGTAATCTTAGATCCATTTGTTTAGGAAATGGAATTGGACACTAACATCATATGCTTATTTGGTAAATATGTGGGCTCTTCTATTTTATTATTTGATATTATCAATTGACGTGATTAGTATAGAGCTAAATTGCTATACCTTATTTCATGATGCTCTTTTTTGGTTTTTCCAAGTTATTTTCCAAAGTTATTTAGACCAAAATTTTGTTTATATATTGGGACTTTGGTTATATGGTAATTTTTAGTTCTTGTTTTTTCTCCTTGTTGCCCCTTTTTAGCTAATGAAGGGCATCATATTGATTGTTTCCCCTTTGGATTAGATTTTACAGTCTTATAGCCATTTTGAGCATAGATTAATATATCAAAATGATGGAAAATCATGTTGGATCATTTGTAAAAATTAATAAAAATAATTTGGGAAGTCTTGCAAACCAAAAATTGGGCTCCCCTTTTCTTTCCTTGTTGTCTTGATTATCCATTCTCCAATATATTCACCTTACTACAATTGTTTATTTTCCCTTTGTAATAGGCCTATTTTTATAAAGAACAAAGTGAATTGAGTATTGTAGGTATTTTGAGTTAATCTGGGGCTTATTTCACTTCAAACAAATTACCTCGAATAAGCCTTTTATTGGCAAAATAATGGGCCAGTTTCAAAGAATTGCAAGTCTTTTACAAAAACTCTGAAGGTCAAGTGCCCTTGTGGAGGGCAGGAAGGTGCCAAATGAGACCATTCAAGCAAGCTTTGAAGGACAACTTTGGACCCAAGGTGCCCTTACAGAGGGAATAAAGTGCATTCATAAGAGATCAAGGTGGAAAGCCTGAAAGGGAAGTTTCCTTTGGAAAAGAGACAAGTCAAATAAAGGATTTATTCAAACTTTTTTTTGAAGAAAATCCATGTTGAAACTAAGGGCCAAATTCCTTTAGACAAAATGCCTAAAGGAATTCCTTTAGACTTTTGTCCAAAGAAATTTACCAGAAGAAGGCCCAGACATTGAAAGCACATTTCCTTTGGGAAAAATGTCTGAAGGAATTCCTCTGGACATTTTGTCTAAAGAAATTTCAAAGACAAGGGAACCTGAAGGACCCTGAAAGGTAGGTGCCCTTGCAGAGGGATCTCAGTTATCAAAAAAGGGACCTTTTCTTTTTTTGAATGGTTATTTTCCCTTCAAAAAGGTTCATTTTGAAAAGGTCAAAGGAATTGCTAAAGGATGATGATAGGCCTGAGAACATCAACTTCAACATGGTGAACTAACTGTTGAAAGTTCAAACATCTAGAGATGTGCCTGCAAATGTCAAATTCAAGACAACAAAAGAGCCTTTAATTTTCAAATGGTGATGGGCCCGTGGACCTCAATTTTATTGTGATAAGATAGCTTTTAATTTTTTAATGTTTAAGGGTGGGCCCGTGCATGTCAAATTTATGGAAATGGGTTAATAGTTGAAGAAAATCTAAAGAACGTTTCTTTCAGACAAGATGTCTGAAAGAATTCTAGAATTCTTGAACACCATTAAAAAAGGGTGGTAAAGCTTGGAGAAAAGATAGAATTCCTTTAGATAAGTGTTTGAAGGATTTCCTTAATATGTTTTATCTGAGGGAATTCAAAGGCTTGGAGACCCAAAGATAGACTTAGCGACCCACCAAGAACTGAGATTGAGAGGAGACAAAAAAAGCCCTGAGAGCTTGAATTACTAGGAAAAGACAAGAAGTAGCAAGGAAAGAGAGAGAGAACAATGAACCTAGAGCATGACCATGCACACATAAGACAACGCTAGGAACATTCTAGAAGACATATCTAGCCAAGCACTTGAATGAACTAGAGCATTCTAGGTGGCATAAGAGGCATCAACAGTAGAAGTAATTACTTATAGATGGAATAGTCTCCACCAAACACCCGTCAAGGGAACTATGTGAGAATTCAATAGAACAGTCTATATTTTCTTTGATTAGCATTAATAAGCAGACAATTGCATAAGTTTCATAGAGAGGTGACCTTGTCGTTCAAAAAGAAATAAAGTGACCCATGCTTTAGCAAGAATATTTAATGTATTTTGAGCATCAAAGTCAATATCTATGACATCTATAGCATGGTTCTTTTAGACCCATTTATGGAAGGATGACAACAACATGAGCAGATTCCTCTTACGTAGGTGTTTAATATAGTATGGGAAGCCTATTCTTAAAAGGGACCAAGATTATTTCTCTAAATTTTATATACTGTAACCTCTTAGCTTTGAAAAATATATCTCTCACTTGTGTGTGGTGAAGCACTGGACAACTTTTACCTTTTAATCAAAATAAGCATGTTTTACCTCCATCTAATTTGTTATAGTGATGAATATGCCCATGTATCAACATTGTGTTTAGTCATTTTATCTTAATACTTTCATAGGTTGAAACCATCATATATAGTATATCCAAGACCATTTTTTTAGGTTAACAGGAAGTGCCCAAGTTGGAGCATAGAGGAAGAAGAGCAATTATCTCACAGTGTGCTTCTAGAGCACCTCTGGTAGGTTTTTTTTTCTTTGTGTCTCCATTAAACCCCTTGTTAAAACACCCATGCATTATGGTATTTTTTTCAAATGAAGTGTCTATTCACTCCTTTGATGTAATGTGTTCATGAATCTGAGTAGATTGAATTATTTGGTGCATAACCATTTTTAGTTAGGTTCTACTTTTGTGATATCCTTCTCTCTTTTCATCTGCCCCCATTATTAATAGTAGTAGTTAAGGACCTCAAAGTTTCATCAAGGGGGGAGCTATCCCTTATCTAGGGATTCATTCCTCAATTTCACCAAGCCCATAACAAGACGAATGTCTCCATTGTGCCACATGGAAGAAAGAAGCTGAGCTTTCTTTTAAAGGGTTCAATCCATGATGTCAATAGTTTTTAGCACACCTTGTGGGACCAATTTTTTTGGATGCTCTATGAATTTTTAGGATTGGTGTTGGTCTTGTTACTACAAGAGTGATAAAATTAACCTAGCATTTGGTGACTCCATTTTTAAGAACTCAGTCTCTGGTCAGAGATCATCCTGGCATCCCATGCCTAAGGTTACCACAAGATCTTCTTCCAAGGGTGTTCCTTTCAAATTAGTTGATCTACCGTTAAACTCAACAAAGTGGCTAAGGTTTTTAAGGACTCATCCTACACAACAAATAAATTTTCAAAACCTACCATTAAATATACCTATATGAGAAGACCCAGGTTGAATCCTATCATCGCCATGGATTTAACTTTTGTAGCCTTCAATGGTTAGAGCCCTTCAAACCTTTTGTAGTATGACCCAATCATAGGGATGGACCTTAAAAGTGTTCCTTCTTTTAATGGAGAGGGTCCTATTACTTCTATTGAGCATATCAAAAATATAGCCAACCTCTACAATATTCATAATGTCACCAAAGAGAACATAGCCATCAGGTTACTGGCATTGTGTTTTAAGGGTAAAGTTTTAGAATAGTATGGGACCTTTCCTATGAACTCAGTTGGCTCATGGAAAAAATTAACCACCCTCTTCACAAAAATATTTGGAGGGAAGAGTGACCATCTCTCTCTAACTGAGAAATTAACCACTATGAAAAGAGCTCCACATGAATTTATGTAGGATTTTAATACTAGGTTACAAAAGACTTAGGATAGAATCCCCATTTTAGTGAGGCCAACCCCAAGCTATGTTTTCCTTTACTACTTAAAGTCTTTAAATAGTGACATTATTATCATGATACAATCCATGAGAGGACAAGTGTTACCCACTACCTATGAAATAACCATAGCTGCTAAAAATTGTTTAGTGAAAGAAAGAAAGATATTCCCTAAACCTCATATGCCACTCTTTCCTAACTTACAACCCTTAGTTCAAAATTTTGCACCCACTTTAGCACCTCTGCCTGGTGTAGAAAAGTTGACTGCTACCTCAACAAATGACCTCAATGATGTTAAGAGTTTGTTACAAAGTGTTACAAATGAATTAATGGCTCTCAAGAGGCAACAATCTCAAAGCTATCATTTGAGTCAAGGATACCAACATTTCAGAAAAATGAATAGACCTCCTATGCACAATAATAACCAAGGATAATGTTAGATTACCTAGGTCAGACTGTATCAGGGTTATAATCCAAGTGCCCCTACATTGTATGAAGCTCTTATTCCCATTCAAAATAATTTGGTATAAGAACAACATAATTTCCCACCCCTGGGGTATGGTAAAAAATAACCCCTAAACCTCATATGCCACTCTTTCCTGAATTACAACCCTCAATTTAGACTACTACACCCACTTTAGCTCCTATACCTAGTGTAGAAAAGTTCACTACTACCTCACCAAATGACCTCCAGGAAGTTAAGAGTTTGTTACAAAGTGTTAAAAATGAATTAATGGCTCTCAAGAGGTAACAATCTCAAAGCTATTAGATGAATCAAGGATACCAACATTTTAGAGAAATGAATAGACCTCCTTTCCAAACTAATAACCAAGGATAAGGTTAGATTACCCAGGTCAGACTGTATCAATGTTATAATCCAAGTGCTCCTACATTATCTAAAGCTCTTATTCCCATTCAAAATAAATTGGTACAACAACAACCTAATTTCCCACCCCTAGGGTATGGTCAAAAATAGGTTGCTTATACTAATGAGTTTCCAAATCAATGCATAAACACTCAATACAATAAAATAGCCCAATTCCCATGTTTTGAGGCATCAACACAACCTAGGATGGAAAACAGGCAGACTCACTCTGATTCCACTCTTATGAACCACTTGGAAGGAGAATTCTATATAATCAATTATGTGGGCAGTATGAATAACCAAGGTGACTATGTTGCAGCCAATACCAGGTCCAAAAATAAAGTTATGGAGGAAGCTCAGGTAGCTACTCAAGCATCTGTATTATCTTTTTCATCACAAGTGAACTAGAAGTTTCTAAATTACAAGCCACCAATTGTAACCTTTAATCTTTAGCCTACACCTCAGGCTGTAAATGCCCCCAAAGAAAATTCAAAAGGGAGAAACACTCAAATCAATGTGGTGGACCAAATGAAGAAGTTACACATGAATATCTCATTGTGGGATTCCTTATCAATGCTAGGATAAAAATATATACTCTAGAAGGAATTGCATAGGCTAAATGAATAAGCTATCCCAACAAAGTTTGATAATATGTTGATTATGAATGGGTACCCTTTTGTGGTAGGTTAAGTAAAGAAGGATGAAAAGGTTCCTCCTTTCTAGCTATCCTTAGTCATTAGAGATTTCTTTGTTCATAATTGTATAATTGATAATGGGGCAAGCACCTCAGTAATGCCTAAATGCATAGCAGATAAGCTAGGACTCAAATATAAGGAAACAACCAAGGGAGTCCCATAGTTAATTGGATCACCAGCTAGAATATTAGGAGTAGTAAGATGCTTGAATCTAATGATTCATGCCTATCTAACCTTCTCTATTCCCTATGATGTGGTAGCGGTGGATGTTTCCCCCTATTTTTCTCTCTGCTTATCCAGGGATTTCACATCTAAGATATGTGGGTACTTAGCAGCAAATTGGTCTTACATGGTTTTTTAAACCAAATATGGAACTAAAGTGAAGATTTAGTTAGATCCCATCCATAGAGATCATCTGGAGTCATACTTACTCAAGGAAGAAAATGTCAGCTACGCCATTATTGATGAAGAAGAATTCCAAACAGACCAATCTCCACCCTCTTCCCTTGAGGGAGTTGCTGACCTGCTCTTAGATGAATGGGGAAATACCAATTTTGAACATGACCCATACAAATTCATCAAAGAGGTAGGTCTTGGATTTTATTACATGTAGGAAGAAGGTACTTCCATGCCAAATTTGATGAAAGTAAAGTAAGAGAGTTGTGGTTAGTGGAAATTCTTCTTCGATGGATCAAGAAGCAAATTGGGAGCTAGTGGTGGAGTAATGTTAGTTTCACCCTCAAAAGAAAGATACTTCTCAACTTTTAGGGTCTAATTCTCCTACACTTGCAACATTGTAGAATATGAATCTCTCGTTCATGGTTTAGAGTGGGTAAAGAGAAAAGGAATAAAACAATTGTAGGTTTTTAGAGATAATGAGTTAATTATAAACTAGGTGAGAGGTCAAAAAATGACCAAGAATTCCTTGTTTAAGTCTTACAAGCACAGGGTGTGGGACCTAATAGAAAGTTTCCTAGATTTAAAAATTATTTCCATTCTAAGAGAATAAAATAAGTAAGCAAACAAACTAGGTTGGTGCTCAGTTTGACATTCCTAAGGGAGTAGGTCAGGACAACAGTGAGCACCATTTAAAAGTGATAATAAGATCCTCTATACCTGATAATGTCACGAATTGATAGGTGTTTGATAGTAACTAGTAGGTAGTACTTTTCTTACAAGAAAAGGCTGAGTTTGATTCTTGGAATCAATCTAAGTTCTAGCAGCTGTATGATAGCTAGATTGTTCAACTGAAGAACAATGAACTTCCTAAAGCTTTAGTCACTCTCAAAATCATCTTCAATGAGGATGACCAACTCAAAAATTACAAAGCAAACATCATAACCAAGAAATAAAATTACAAAAGAGTTGAAATATTCAAAGATAGGTTGTTTACACTTGGGAAGGTATGTACATATGACAAAAGGAATTCTTTCATTTTGTTATGCCAAGAGTTTGCCAATGTCTCTGATTGGGAGTATAGCGACCTAAATGGTTTTGACCTAAGCTTGGCTCAAAACACCATTGAGCTAGAGGAGGGTGCCAAACGCATCAAACAAAAATAAAGGCCTATCAATTCAAATATTGAGCCTCTCATGTGAAAGGAACTCACCAAGTTGATTGAGTCCAGAATCATTTTTCCTATCAAACACTCATCTTAGCTAGCCAATCTAGTCCCTGTTAGATAGAAGAATGGGGAGATCAGACAATGTGTTGATTTTAGAGACCTTAATAGAGTCTTATTAAGACATCACTATCCCCTCCCAAGCATGGAGAAGATCCTCTAAATGGTGACAGGCAGTGAATGTTTCTCCCTCCTAGATGGGCATTCAGGGTACAATCAAATTCTAGTGCAAGACTATGATTAGTACAAGATAACCTTCACTATCAAGTGGCAAAATTTCGCCTACAGGAAGATGCATTTTGGATTATAAAATGCTGGAGCTACCCTTTAGTGAGCCATAGAGATGATTTTTTAGGGTCTGATAAATAGTATTTTATTGGTCTATCTTCATGTTGTGACAATCTTCTCCAAAGATGCAAGACAACATCTGAAACACCTGAGGCAAAATTTGAGAGGTGTGCAGAGTTTGGTATCTTTCTTAACCCAAAAAAATATGTGTTTGATGTCCATGAAAGCAAAATCCTAGGTCATGTCATTTTAAAAAGGGGCTTGACCATTGATATATAAAGAGCACATGCCATCCTAGTGATGTCCTTACCTAAACACAAGAAGGGTCTATAGAGATTCTTTGGTAGAATAAATTTTATTAGGATATTTATCCCTAATTTTGCTGAAATAGTCAGTCCACTAAATTCCATGCTGAAGAAGGATGAGAAGTTTACATGGACAACACAAAGGAAGGATAGTTTTGAAGGGATTAAACAAGATATTATCTAGGCTCCCACCTTGATCAGTCCTAATTTCTGCAAGGATTTCAACCTTTACACTTTCAAAAATGAAGAGATAATCTTTGCCATGCTCACTCAAGTAAATGATTAAAAACTTGAACAACCTCTCACATTCTTTAGCCAAGGTCTAGAGGGTTTTAAATTAGGTACACATATGTTGAAAAGCAAGCACTTGTAGTCATATGAAGCCTTAATAAATTTAGACATATATTGTCAAATAACAAGATTCATATCATGGTACCACATCCTAGTGTCAAGGACTTCTTGATTAGCCATGATCTAAATGAAAAGAGGCCAGTGTGGATCACCAAAGTAATGGAATATGATGTGGAGATCAAGACCACCAAGCTGGTAAGGGGAAGAGGCTTGTGTGAACACCTCACTATAGACCTTAATTAGAAGAAAGAGGGCATTTTGTTTCTCCATGATTAAGCTATAGCAGAGGAACTTGTAGTTGTAAAAGACTGGGCACAAGACATCACTCATTTCCTTCTCATTGGTGAGTGCCCATAAGGCCTTGTTAGGACTAAGAGGAGGTATTTTAGGCTTCAGTCACTTTTATATGTCTTGGTTGATAGGGTGTTGTTTAGAAGGAATTTTTAGGGGTACTCTTGAGATACATAGACTCAAATTAGGTCAACAGGGTATTATCTAAATTTCATGATAGATCAGTTGGTGGTCACTTTTCTCTTAAGTCTATAATTTAAAATATTATGAGGGTTGGTTGATTTTGGCCCACTTTATTCAAAGACACTAATGTTTGGGTATAAAAGTGCCCAAAATGTGATCTCTTTGATGGAAAGTAATGACTAGCTACAATGCCTCTTTAACCTATTCAAGTAGAATAGTCATTCATGCAATGGGGTCTAGAATTCATAAGGATGATCAACCCTCCTTCTAGTGCTAGCTACAAGTGGGTCTTGATTGCTACAAATTATTTCATGAGATGGGTAGAAGTTGTTGATTTGAAGGAAGCCAATGAAAGTGTAGTCCTAAACTTCTATGAAGTCTTGGTAACAAGATTTAGTGTCCCAGCTACCATCATGTAAGATAACACATTAGTTTTCTTGGGAACCAAAACAAGTGAGTGGGTGTTAGGATATGGTATTTTTCTTAGTACTTATTCCAACTACTACCCACAAGTAAATGTGTTGGCTGAGTCCACCAATAAGAATCTGATCAGGATCATTAGAAGGACATTGAAAGAAAATCAAAAGACTTGGTATGCCAAACTAAAAACATCTCTATGGGCAGACAGGGTCACACCAAAAAGAGTAGCTGGTAATTCACCATACACACTTGTGTATGGAAGGGAAGCTAGACATCCTATTTCACTTGGATATCCTCATCAAAAGGCTTCTCAAAAGGTGACATTGTCTTGAAATGGGATGAAGACCAAGCTAAACCTTGGAAGCACATGAAGTTTGATGCCTTATGGAGTGGTCCATATGTCATCACTTAATGCAAGCAACATAATACTTTCCAACTCTCCAAGTTAGATGGTGGAGAACTACATATCCCAATTAAGGGGATATATCTTAAACATTGCCACTAGGGCCTCTTTTGCTATGTACATATTTTCTCTACTTTTTCCCTATTTTACCTAAGCAATTTTATGCATGCTTGTAGTTTTTTAGCCTTGTGAGTGTTTTCTTTACCTTTTGGGGTAAAAGCTTCATGTTGATTCTTAAGTTTCTCAAGGTTATTTCTAGCCTTTCAAGATGTATCTTGACTCCATGCCCAATGAACTTCTACGCCACCAATTTTCTTAAGCATAGCAGGCATGCTTCCCCTATGAATCACCAAATATGTTGACCATTTTTGGTCCTACAGACCAAAAATTAGGGTCCCCTTTTCTTTCCTTGCTGTCTTGATTAGCCATTCTTTGATATCTTCACCTTACTATAATTATGGGTTTTCCCTTTGTAATAGGCCTATTTTTATAAAGAACAAAGTGACTTGAGTCTTGTAAGTATTTTGAGTTGCTCTAGGGCTTATTTCATTTCAAACAAATTACCTTGGACAAGCCTTTTATCGACAAAAGAATGGGTTAGTTTCAAAGAAATGAAAGTCTTTCACAAAAACTCTAAAGTTCAAGTGCCCTTGCAGAGGTCAGGAAGGTGACAAATGTGACCATTCAAGTAAGCTCCGAAGGATAAATTTAGACCCAAGGTGCCCTTACAGAGGGAAAAAAGTGAATTTGTAAGAGATCAAGGTGGAAACCTTGAAAGGGAAGTTTCCTTTAGAAAAGAGACAAGTCAAATAAAGGATTTTAAATGAAATTTTTATTTGAAGAAAATCCATGTAGAAACCAAGGGCCAAATTCCTTCAGATAAAATGCCTGAAGGATTTCCTTTGAAGTTTTGTCTAAATAAAATTTACCAAATTAAAGCTGAGACATTGAAGGCACATTTTATTTAGGAAAAATGTCTGAAGGTATTCCTTCAAACATTTTGTTTGAAGGAATTTGGAAGACAAGGGAACCCAAAGGAACCCAAAAGGTAGGTGCCCTTGTGGAGGGCTCTCGGTTATCAAAAAAGGGACCTTTTATTTTTTCTAAAGGGTCATTTTCCCCTCAGAAAGGTTCATTTTACAAAGGTTGAAGGAATTGATAAAGGATGATGATGGGCCCAAGAACGTCAACTTTAACATGGTGAACTAGTTGTTGAAAGTTTAAATGTCTAGTGACGTGCTCGTGAATGACAAATTCAAGACAACAAAAGACCTATTAGTTTTCAAATGGTGATGGGCCCATGAATGTCAATTTTATTATGATAAGATATCCATTGATTTTTAAACGTTGAAGGGTGGTCCCGCACATGTCAAATTTATTGAAATGGGTTAACAGCTAAAGAAAAGCTAAAGAACATTTCCTTCAAACAAGATGTCTAAAAGTATTCTAGAATGCCTAAACATCATTAAATGTGGGTGGTAAAGCTTGGAGAGAAGATAGAATTCCTTCGGACAAGTGTCTGAAGGATTTCCTTACGATGTTTTATTTGAGGGAATTCAAAGGCTTGGAGACCTAAAGACAGACTCAGTGACCCATCAAGAAAGGAGCCTGAGAAGAAATAGAGAATAGCCTCGAGAGCTCAAATTGCTAAGAAAAGATAAGAAGTAGTAAGGAAAGAGAGAGAATAGTGAACCCAAAGTGTGGCCATGCACACATAATACAATGCTTGGAATGTTTTGGAAGACACATCCAACCAAGAATAAGATTGAACTAGAGTAATCCAAGTGGCACACGAGGTGTCAACAGGAAAATTAATTTCTTACAGATGGAGTAGCCTCTACCAAATAGCCATCAAGGGAATTGTGTGAGCATTCAATAGATCAGTCCATATTTTCTTTATTTGGCACTAATAAGTAGACAATTACATAAGTTTCATAAAGAGGTGGCCTTGTCATTCAAAAATAAACAAAGTGACCCATGCTTTAGCAAGAACATATAATGTAGTTTGAGCAGTAAAGTCAATATCTATGACATCTACAGCATGGTTCTTTTAGACCCATTTATGGAAGGATGATAGCAGCATGAGCGGATTAATCTTACCTAAGTGTTTAATACAATATGGGTCACCTATTATTAAAAGGGACCAAGAGTCTTTCTCTAAATTCTATATATTGTAACCTCTCAACTTTGAAAAAGACATCTCTCACTTGTGTATGGTGAAGCCCTAGACAATATTTACCTTTTAATCAAAAGAATCATGATTTACCTCCATCTAATTTGTTATACTTATGAATATGCCTATGTATTGACATTGTGTTTAGTCATTTTATCTTAATGCTTTCATAGGTCAACACCAGCATATCTAGTATATCCAAGACAATTTTTATAGGTTAACAAGAAGTGCCCAAGTTGGAGCATAGAGGCAGAAGAGGAATTATCTGATAGTGTGCTTTTGGAGCACCTATGGTAGGTTATTCTTATTTTTATATCCATTAATCCCCTTGTTAAAACACCCATGTAGTCTGGTCTTTTGTTCAAATGAAGTGTTTGTTCACTCCTTTGATGTAAAGTGTTGATGAAGATGAGTAGATAGAATAGTTTGGTGCAACACCATTTTTAGTTAGGTTTTACTTTTGTGATATCCTTCTCTCTTTTCATCCCCCCCATTATTAACAGTAGTAGTTAAGGATACCAAAGGTGCATCAAGGGGAGCTAGCCCTTATCTAGAGATTCATTCCTCAATTTTACCAAGCCCACAACAAGAAGAATGTCTCCATTGTGCCACATGGAAGAAAGAAACTGAGTCTTCTTTTAAAGGGTGCAATCCATATCATAAACATGAAGTAGATTTGTGAGAGCTTGTGCTATTTTAGATCTCTCCAAACCTATTTTTCACTTAGTTAATATGATCCCTTCCTAGGGTTCATGAAATTATTTTTAATAACTATGAAGGACTTCTTTTTAGATGCTTCCATTGAAATTTCCTTGGGCATCGTGTGCATGGGTGTTGTTAAAAAGGTCTTCAACTTTCATCATCTCATTCCTTGCTAGTTTAGAGGAATAAGGATGGGATTCATGATCTTGATTTATAGTGGCATAATCATGGAAAATTCTTGCATCCTTTAGTGTCTTCTCATCCTCATCTTGTGTCAAGGGACCTTATGGTCTCCATTGGGAAGGAGTTCCTTATGCAAATGGTATCTAATCTTGATGCAATTTCTATTCCACTTCACGTTGTAGACTGTGTCACCTCTCTATCTAATTATTTTGTAGTTAACCCACAAACATATTTTGTATTCTATAATAATAAGAAAATTCTAAATATTAAAGCCAAAAATGTTGAGATTAGACATAAAGGCAATGATGAAAGATGGTTTTCAATGAGCGATGGAGGGTCTCTTATCGCAGTGGGGGAAAACATTTGCATTTGTCCATGCATAATTTTTTTTTACTAATATTTTTTTAGTTGTGTCCCTTTCTAGTTTTCATTATGACTGACATGGTGTTCTGAATGTTTTTATGAACCTAGGTGGGTTGGCAATTATAATAAGTACAATGGATTGTTCTTTGTCTTTTTGTTGTTTAGTGGATGCTCTTTTAATGATTATAGGATAAATTTATACAAATTATATGGTTTTTATTTATTTATTTCTATGAATATTTATAAAATTTACCTTTTATCCAAAAACTAATTATATGCTATGTAACTTTATGGTTTATTTTTATAACTAGTAAAATTTTCATGTTTTTCATGGTGATTTTTATTAAAAATAAAAATTTTACTCTCTTCATGTTTAAGAGAATAGAAATAAATGGAAGAGGTGAAGAGATCCAAAATCTCATTTAGCCATCCCTTTTTCCAAGATATTATAGCCTGGGGGAAATGGAAATAAATAAAAAATAATTGAAAGAAACTATTAATACAAAAGACAAAAATAGATAATCAATCCCAAAGAATCTAATGAAAATAAAGATAAGGCCAAAATACGGAATTTTGAAGAATAATTTTTTTAATATTTTGAAAATTAATATTTTTAATTTGAAAGCCTACAAATAAAGGTTAGCTATATTTTCTTATTTTTTTTTTTAGATTTTAAAAAATTATGAGCCATGGGTAATCATTTATGGTGCAAAAATAGGAAATGGATATGGGATAAAGAGATTAAAATGGATTTCAATGTATTACATGAGGGGATTTTTGCATTTTAATTTAGGGATGCGTATATGGCCTAGAGTATAAAAGATGTATAATGGGATGAATCCATCAAACAAAAAAATTCCCATAGGAAATCAAATCAAAGAGATAAATGAGGGGAATAATGGGTCTTTGTTGGAAACCAAATCCACAAAATAAGATAATTTAAGTTTAAATTAATAAGGTTTCCCACCTACATAACATTGTAAAATTAGATGATGACGTATTGTAGCCTAAATTTGAACCATGTTTGATAATGTCTACGTGAATGGTAAATGTAGAGTACTTTTAGGAAAATAAAATTAGGCAATAAATAGATGATGGACTATAAAATTTACTTAGTGGATTATGATTTACTATCAAACTGAATGATGAGGTAGGATAAGTGATGAAAACACAAGAAAGGGGGTCCAATTAAGGACTTAAATTACCTCTATGATTAATGGTTAGACACTCAAACTATTGACACATACATGTTCACAGTCTGTGAACTTGAAAATGATACACACATCTTCAGTAAATTCATTTTCAAAATATTAAAAATGAATGAACACTCCCTCACTCTAACATACACACTTGGATCTAAAGGCTTATTACATTCCATGGAGATAAATCAAACCCTCATACAGTCCAGTGAATACTCATCCTTATACCCTATATTATTTGTTGCATTCTTACAAAAACACTATCAATTTTCCATCGGTTCAACTTCCATTAGCCAAAATCATGTAACCTATATAGGTTCATTTTTGTATCCCAAAAATCTTTTTTTTTCCATAGCCATTTTCTTGGCTAAATGTCTCTTTGAATTATCTCATTTCCAAATTAAATGAACATCCCCTCTTTTAAAAAAATATTTGGGTCATAACATGCCCACCATATGGAAATTTATAAAAATATTCTTGATGTCATAAAATGCATGCCACACCCACTGCCATAAAAAAGTATGAAAACATAAGCCCAAATAAAATTTATATATTTTCACTAATGCACCAAAAAATAAATGTTTAAAATATCATGTAATCCACACAAACTCAACTTATGATTGTGTTACAATGTCAAAACAATAAACAAACAAAATAAATCATGCAAATATAAAATCACTTTGTTATTCATTAATGTAAGAACGAAAAAATGAAATTAATTTTATATATATATATATATATATATATATATTATAATAATAATAATAATAATAATAATAATAATAATAATAATAATAATAATAATAATAATAGTTTAAATTATAAAAGTAATTATATTTAAATATTATATATAAAATGTTCACTTTTATTGAAAGCTGGGTAAACTTTTTAACATGACCGGTGCCGTTGGCTAGACACAACTAATACCGGTACCACAGGGCTAGTGAGGGACTTGAACACTGATGGTCAGAGCCGCAACGGAAGGACCTGACCAACTGACTATACCCCCCGATCCTTTTATATATAAAATGTTAGTTAATATATAAATATTTTATTATATATTACAATATTCTTGTACATTAGACATTAATTATATAATATATATGAATACAATACTATATAATATATATTGTAAGTTTTTTATATTAGAACATTGACAATTTAATATTAATATATATTACAATGTGTGGTGTTAACTGAATGTTTGATTGGGGACACGTGCTCTATGCAAATGCTAAGTGCTCAATGTGTATGGTTGGATTGAAAAAAAATGTATGTGTCAACAAAGGGTGGTCTCAAAGATGTTCGCTATCAACCATATCAAGCCTAGTCTCTATTCAAAATGTATGTCATAGCACACATATCTTAATATGATGTGTATTGTGTGGAAGCTTTTCATGGGTGAAATTATAGTATTTTAATATGATGTGTATTTATACATATGCTAGTGAAATTCTCTCTCTCTCTCTCTCTCTCTCTCTCTCTCTCTCTCTCTCTCTCTCTCTCTCTCTCTCTCTCTCTCTCTCTCTCTCTCTCTCTCTCTCTCTCATCCATAATAGTGTCAACTATGGATCCTTACATGTCTTTATGGATGTAACATTTTCTCATGTTATTCCATGTGCTTGCTAGAATTTCTGATATTAACTCATTATTTTCTTCTAATGATTCTATTATAAGTTGTGGTGTAAAAGTCAAGTAAGATTCTAGTTTATTAGTGGAATCACATTCCAAGGAGGGATTGATGTAGGTCATTGTGAGGTTTCAGCATAACAACTAAATAATCTAAAGTAGTATTATGCCACAATGGAAGCACTAAAGGAAGGAGACATGCCATAAGGTGTGGAAGGAAGAAGATTGAGATCAGGGAAATGGTTTCGTAATAGAGGTGAGCATGATAATTTTTTCTCTTATAACTATTGTTTCACATATATTTGAACCTAATTATTTTTCATAGGACAAAGGAAAGCATGAGTGGGAATCAACCATGCAATTGGAATATGATTCCTTGATGAAAAATAAGACTTGGGAGCTCATAGTGCTACCACCAAAAAAGAAATCCATTGGTTATAAATGGATTTACAATGTAAAATAAAAATAATATGGTTTCTTAGACAAATGTAAAGACAATTATTTTGCCAAAGGTTATGTACAAGAAGAAGGGGTTGATTATGAGGAGATTTTTTCTCCTACTAAAAAGATAGTAACATTTAATTTTATTATTGCTAATGCTGCTTAGTTTGGATGGAAGGTACACCAAATAGATGTTAAGAGTGATTTATTGAATGGAGATCTAGAGGAGGAAGTCTACATGGTTTAGACATAGGGTTTTTAGGTTCCTAGCAAGGAACATCTTATTTTCAGGTTGATCAAGTCTTTGTATGGGATTAAGAAGGCTCTTCAAGCCTGGTATATGAAGATAGATACATATCTTAAGGAGTCTATTTTCAAAAGGTATAACTCTAAACTAACTCTGTATGTAAAGGTGTCCGGTGATGATATGTTGATTCTTGTTGTATATGTTGATGATATAGCCATCACTGGGCTTAGTGATAGTCTCATTTATTAGATCAAGGCTGATATTTATTTTAATTTTTACATGATAGACTTAGGACTACTGAAATACTATTTAAGTGTTGAGTTTTGACAAGGTGACTGTATTGTATTCATGTCATAGAATAAGTATGCAAAATCCTTATTTTAAAGGTTTAGAATGATGGATTTCAATGTAACTCCCACACCTATGGAAGTTGGAGCTAAAATTTAAATTGACACTACTTTATCTCTGATCAATGAAACAATGTATTGGTAGCTAGTGGGTAGTCTCATTTACCTCACTACCACTAGACCAAATATTTGTTTTGTAGTGATTTTTCTATCTCACTTCATGTCTAAATCACAAGAAGTACATTGGTTAGCTATAAAATGGGTATTAAGATATGTCAAAGGCACTCTTGACATTGCCATACTATATGAGAAATCTATAGATTTTGAGCTTTCAAGATATTCTGACTCTGATTGGGCGGGATCAGTAGATTCAAGAAAATCTACAACATGCTATGTATTCAATCTTAGTTTATGAGTTTTCTCATGGCAGAGTAAACTACAAACTATAGTGTCATTATCTTAAACAAAAGTAGAGTATAAAGCTATGGTCAATGCAGGTTTTAAAACTATGTGGATAAATAAAATCTTGGAGGATCTTTAGTTTGAGTCATCAAGGCCTACTTTGATTTTTTATGATAACCAAAGTGTTCTCAAGATGGCAAAGAATCTATTATTCTATGCCATGACAAAACACATTAAGGTTTACCATCATTACATCTGATAGTTGGTTACAAATGAAGACTCAGTCTTTTTTACTACCCCACTACAAAGTAGCCAACTAATATAATGAGCAAACCACTTCATGCAGATAAGTTCATAAAATTTAGAGATAAATTTGGTCTTATTTCTAGTTTTATAATTAAGGGAGGGTGTTAACATAATTATGTTTTTACCTTGGTTTATTGACTAAGGTAATGGTTTGTTGCCTTAACCACTTGGGTTAAGAGGTTAGTTTGATTTATCAGTGTTAGTTATTTCATGCTAGCCGATGTTGGTTATTTCACCCACCCTTTCCATGTTTCTTGGGTGGTTCATTTCTTTGCCTGTTTAATAGGTCTTCTTGTATGGTTCATAGAATGTGTACCGTGTAATACAATCTCATTCTCTTTTCAATATTTGCTTTCAATGTATCAATATAATTTGGAATTTATACCAAATTATTTTAATTACCTAATAAATGCGTGAAACATGTATCATATAAATGAAAATATTTTTTGAATATCCAATTCTCCTTTAAAAATGTAGAGAATGTACCACACATTAAATTTGAAGATTTTAAACATATTAGATAAAAACTTTGATTGACTAAACTATTTAAAAGTTAATTAGTTGAATCTAAAACCAATTAGATAAAAAATGAAAAAGGATATTTTACTGAAACCACTAATACTTGAAATTTTTGATAGGCATTGAACTTAGTAACAAATCCACACTGGTCTCTACATACTCTTTACAACGTCTTTAATGGTATGATGTATCTCAAATTAGGCCCACCCTGATAAAACATCATCTATGGATGCTCCAACTATCATATTGAAGAACATAAGTTAAACTGAAAGGGATGTAAATTTATGTAAGAGGTATTTTGTAAAGAGAAAGTATATATCAATAGTTTTACCTCACTTGACACTCGTGATTATTGACACTATTTCACCTTTTGTGCACAAAGTGTGTGTGTGTGTATATATATATATATATATATATATATATAATAAAATAATTTTTATATTAAATATTAGTTACTATATAAATATTATATAATATATATTCTAATATTTTTTTTACATTAAATTCATTAATTATATAATATATATGAATATTATATTGTATAATATATATTAGAACATTTTTATAGATTAGAACATTGACAAATTAATAACAATATATATTACAATTCATGGTGTTAGTTGAATGTATGATTGGGGACACATATTCTATGCAAATGCTATGTGTTCAATGCATAGGGATGGATGGAAAAAAAATGTGTGCCAACACAGGGTGATGTGGAATATGTTTTTTATCAACCACAAGAAGTCTAGTATTTATTGAAAAAATATGTCATGGCACACATTGTTTGACTGTAACTATATCATGTGGAAGCTTTTCATGGGCATGATTATGGTATCTTAATATGTTGTGTATTTATGTGTATGATTGTGAAATCGACTCTTTCTCTATCTATCTATCTATCTATCTATCTATCTATCTATCTATCTATCTATCTATCTATCTATCTATCTATCTATCTGTCTGTCTATCTCTCTCTCTCTCTCTTCATTTTTTTTTTATTTAAGATGTCTAATTAGGTATTGTTTTAAAGCCATTTATCATTTTTTTCCATCTTTAGGCATATACAGGTATTTAGGGGATTTATTTTATCCAAAAGGTTGTTGAAAATGGAGGCTTAGTTATCTTTATGGGTGTCACATTGTCTATCACTACTTTCAATGTTTTTGTTAGGATACTTAAAGAGCTCAAGCTAATTATGAAATATGTGGATCAAATGGTCATGTCTGTAACAACTATAAATGATGTGGTTGATTAGATCTTATAACCATTATTATGGCTCAATTAAGATCAGGAAAGATCTTGGTCATATAAGTTTATGTTTTTATTTGTGGCATTGTATTTATGGTTTTCATGATGCTAACTATGAAACCTATGATGCTCTACGTGGGATATCACTCAACGGATAGTTCATTGTTAATTTTTTTCTCATTTACATAACACTTATAGGGTACCTGACATTTGGATTTGTAATTTAAATAATTGGTATTCAATCAACTTTTAGAGTTTTATCTTTGGATTGACAATTCCGAAACATGGTCCCTTAGTAGGAATTGTAATTGAGAAGATTGAAGATTTTGTGGGTGTCTTGATTTCGCATCTATATTTTGGTTCCAATGGGTTAAAAATGAATATTTAAGCAATTCTAAAGCATGGGGTCTCCTTCCCCATGTTTCAGTAAATTACACCACCTGGCCACCTTCCTTCCACCTTAAAGTGCATATTTGTCCATGTGTCAAACTCGATATCACTACAAATGTTTTTACTAAAGTTGGTCTTACTTAGATAGGTTTGCACTTATGTTATCAATATACTAACACCTAAAAATAAAAATTTACATCCCTTCCAATGTTCCTTGCACCATCAGGGCAACTGCTAGTTATAATATGCAACCAACATGACTGTTTGTTGGGACAATAATATTTGATAGACTATGTATAGCATGGAATTTGGGTCACCATGAGGTTATGAGTGGATATAACATGAACAAAGGATAAGTGAGAAGTTTTAGTAGGTGGATCTTCAACAAAAAATGTGGCAGAAATCATGGGTGAGATAAAAATAGAATATTAGGAAGAGATCCAACAAAGGTGCTAGTATTGACAATGGAAACCAAGAGATATGCGAAAGGAGGAAACACTATTCAGGAACCAAAGGTAATTAACCATTAAGGTGAAAATAATATAAATGTTTCTACCAAGATTTGTACGATCCTCAAAGATTTAAATAAATAAACAAATAAAACCACAACTTTCCTAACCTGGGAAATAGCTGCATAGGTTTGACAAATAAGAACAAAGGGCCAAAATGTTGAAAATAACTACATATCATACTTCAACGAGAGTAGAACCTTCTAAAATTGATCCAAATGGTCTATTAAAAAACCATACATTATTTAGAATATATTCTTATGTTTTTGGTACTTGTAAATGCAATGGAAGTGTTCGTTTGTCTCCAAGATGCTTCCAATTTTTTTTAAAAGGCCTCTAAAACATGCCTAAAAACTATCATGTTCTACGAAGCAAGCCTACACTAACTTTGTTACCATATTAATATCTAGTATGGTTAGGACTAAATAAGATCCAATGCATATCTCATGTAGGAGAGATGAATAAAAGGATAAATAAAATAATACAAATTGTTTAATCATTGTTCAACATGTATGTGTGTATAAGACACAAATGAGGAGAAAGAAATATATATCAAAGTCACACTTTTGATTCTCGTCTTATTGGTCACATTAAAAGTGGAATCTAATTGTGATAGTAAATGAGAGGTGGTGAAGTCACAAATGCATACTTGGACATGCATAAACACTATTTTAGTAGAAAAACTAACTATTTAAATTAAGATAATTAAGGGTGCACATTAAATATATAATACGTTTTAAAATTAAGTATATTTAGATAATATTAGTATATTTAAAATTTTCATTCTAAAATTTAAACAAATATTAACTAAAGTATTAGAGAATCTTCTGTAATCTAAACATGTTTTAAAAATATTAACCCATAAATTTGTTGATGAATAAATTTTTTTAATATAAACTAAAAATCATTTGCAAATTCATGTAAAAAATAATAATATATATTATATTTTGGTGATTTGTACATGTTTACCTGAAAAATATTAACAGATTTCCAGTTTAAACAAATTTATAAATAACTACATTTTTGAATATTCTTCTTTAAAATTTTAATTACATTGCATACACTATTGCAAAGAGATGGGCAATGGTCTGATAAGGAATAGGGTTAGCTTAGTACCACCCACACACATACATACTGAGACTATGGGGTGCGTTTTTAGTGTAGCTTATGGACATCCATCAGGTGATTCTATGGATGATGGTAACACTATTATTGTGTAAAACGTTATATGGAGGCATTTCACAGTTTTCTATTTCATGTCCAAGTCATCTTTGGAGCAAGGCTCGATATTCAACATGGGCTTATATATATCGGTGTAAATATGATATATAACATCTTGAATAGATTACACATTACAACAATGTGTGTATGTGTGGGGAGAAATATGTAGTGGTTCTTAATTATAAAGTGTTGTTTAATCTTACATATAGGACGGCGGCGGGAGGCTCTTTGCTTTCTTCGATTCAGACAAAGTTTTTCAATTTGGTGTGTTGTCTAAATACAACGTGAACGAGGAGAGAATTGTGTGGATAAAGCTCCCTTCCAGATGCTTTTGCTTCCATCTCTAGAATTTTTGGGAAGAAAATTCCAGCATTAAAATTGGTGTCTCTTCAACTGTTGTCGGTTCCCACAACATCCATGTTGGAAATGATTTAATAAGAAGCACAATTAGTATCACAGACAGGTCTGGATAATACGAAAACTACCCGAATATTTCTTATATATATTTTTAAAAATATAATATATCCGTAAACTACGCCGTAAACTAGGGCAATTACCGAGTAACAAGAGGAAATGCTATCGATCCTAAATTTGATATTTATTCCATGCTAATGGGAAGCTAAAACGTTGATTTCTGGCTTACCGGTTCAGCAAGGAGATTACAATTTTTTGGTTTACATGGAGACTGTATTGAGGTGCGAGAGTTTATTTTCCTGAACAATTTCTGAATCTCTATTCGGCGCCTTTTTATTATTATTATTATTATGCAATGCACAACAAGGAATATCCAGTCACGGATAATCACGCAAATGGTCTTGCGGAGCCAATTCCATTCGCTTAAATGTTTCCAAGGCCTTTTCAACAAACCCATTTTGTGTATATTCTGCAATCATTGCAGTCCACGAGAGCACATCTTTTTGAGGCATTTTCTCAAATTAATCACGTGCCTTGCCTAAGCTTCCACATTTTGCATACATGTCTACCAGTGGACCTGCAACTACAACATCTGTCAAAAATCTGCTTTTGATTATGCTTTGGTGGATGTCCATATCCTTGTTCCAAAGCTCCCCTCCACGTCCACGCAAAATTTGCAGCGCAACATTTGTATCAAAAAGAAATCTGTAAATAATCAAATTAATGTAACACAATCTTGACAGCCCAGATACTCAATAATTCTAATCCACAACACTTGAAGAAATCATTAACAACCTAATAATCATAATTTGAAAATACCCAACAAATTCGGATCAACAAGAAGCACAAAATCCAAATGTTTCATCTTCTGATCAGAGACGAATTAACACAATACTTGAAATTTGATCCAAAAACACGCTTAGAAATCGAAACCCATCAAAGCGCAGCCAGCTACCCATGAAAACCGCTGTTGAAAATTGCTGAGCATCTACAAAACATGAGGCAAATATTCCGTCTTTCCATCTCAATATAACGCCTCCAGTGTAATAAAATAAGTTGCACCTTTAAAAAAATGAGTTAACGCTTAATGTTATCGTACCTCAAACACATTTAAAGAAGAATATTTTTTTAATTATTCTTCACGTTCTTACAACATGCATTTAAAGAAAGAAAGAAAAGTAAATTGATTTATGAAGCTTAACTTTATGGGCATCACGTTTGGATGGATGAATAACATCTCTTTATTCAACCAAAAATAACATCTTCGTTTTCAACCAAAAATAAAAATAAAATGTTAACTTCATATTTTTTTTTAAGTTACTTTAATTGTCATGTTCCTATCTGATTTTATAATTGCGAGTTTTTGTAAAAGTGTAAGTTATATCGAAAGAATTGTATATTTGTCATTTTAATCATATAATGCTTTTTTGTATGTGAGAATTAAACCAACCAATTCTCCCTATCACATGAGAGCAATCGTCAATCAACCACCTTTTCTTTCAATCATTGACTCCTCTACCACAACATTTATATTATATCAAGAACAGTGCCTTTTTATGTATCTGTGTGGCATGCACTTTATAAAAGTATCAGTACTCACTTCAATTGTAATGAAAGCAATAAGATCAATTCTACATCAACGTCATTGCATTCTTGATTCGATCTACAAAATAAAAATCTAATAGACCAAAATTCTGAACAATAACAAATATTGATTCCTATTAAATGATTTAAATAATGTCAAATCATGCATAAATAAGTCTTAACTTGGAATTGGAGTTGACATGCAAAATTTGTAACACTAAAAATAAATAAAACATAATCTACTATTTTTAGTAGTTGTTATTTTTAGTATGTTTCACATGTAAGTGTGCAACTTTAAAAATCTCCAAAAATAAACTAAACACTAAAATTAACCTATCAGATGAATTTAAATTGAAGTTCAAGTCTGATTACAAACATAAACAATTTTTAAATTTAGAAAAAAAAAAAAAAAATTAATTTCAAATCCTCAGATGGTCATGTATGGCCTCCAAAAGATATACAAAAAATGTCTCATACCTAGAAGGGTGATTATCACTGAATTGAACTTTTGAAGACAATTGTTGTGGCGTGAAGATAGGTTGAAATGGATCTATGGATCAAAAGTTATGGCCTCTTCTTCTGCATCAACCTTTGATGTCTGATTGATTTGGATAAGACTTCCTCACCTACCACTATAGTTTTTGATAGAGGATTGATTCAAATCGATTGCAAACTCCTTAGGTGACTACATTTCAGTGGATTCAAGTACTAAAGGCTACCACTATCCTAATTTCACCCCTTATGTTCGATAATCTAAAGGTTTTAGTAGGTCTCCCTGAGAGTATTGTGTTAAGGGTCTAGGACCGTGTTTGGAAACAAGCTCTCGACTACGAAAGGTTACCATTTTGCTGTCAAAATTGCTTTGAGATAGGGATTGGGCCTTAGCTTGAAACTTTGTCAAGCATAAAAAGGGAGCTTCTTGGTGGAAGGATGCCCTCTCGGAACACACCTAGATAGGAAACGATATTGAGGGGAGTGATTCTGATAAGGATCTATCAAAAGATGCCCCTAGGGTGGAGGAGTTAGACTCGGTTCCTTAATATACACCAACATCAAGGGCAAAACCCAAGGAGGTTGTTATTTCAGAGGAATCTAAGGATGTTATAATAGCTAAAGACAAGCCATCCCTAGAATTCTTGATTCCTGTACTTCCAAACTACACTAAAGACAAGGGAGTATGGACCAGATTGCATAAAAAGATGAAAGGCAGTAAAATTGTAGGCCATAATTCATGTAGTAGGTGACTCTACTCTGGTGAGCCATTGAACAAATTTTTAGTTGAAGATAGATAAGGTCACAAAATGCAGAAATTTGATGGAAGGCTCTTGTTTTAAAGTAGGACACTTTATGCTGGTTGGTCCTCATCTCATAGTTGATGGTCCAATCTTAGTGGGTAGTTGACTATGGGATACCTATTAGTTATTTTTTTTTTTTAATTTGGGCCTTAATCTCTGCTTTGTTGTGGTTTCACAGAGACCTAAGTTTAGTCAAAGACTTTTTGTTTTTAGTTGTTTTTTTGTTATAATGAAGTTTGTCTTTTTAATAAAGTATGATTTAACTCTTTATTGGTCATTTAGTCCCTCATAAACTATTTGTTATGACGTCTCATTCAAGCTTCATTGCTATATCTTTTATATTCACAATTTTAAATCCTCTCAAAACTTGTGTTTTACCCTATTTAATTAAAAATATAATGTCATAACTTTTTTATAAATATAATTAAATCAAATTAAAATGAAATATGTAATTTAATATTTTTTCAAACCATAATAATACAAAGAGATGATATTTTTTTTTCCCCCATAGGTTCTGCTTCCTTTCCTGATCATGGGAAGTTTAAAATTTCCGGTTCCAGGGTCGATTAGATCTAGAGATGATGCGCAGAGGTCAAATGACAATTTGCAGAAGTTAGAACTGGTTAGTGGAGTATCACAGCAAAAGGTAACCGTAGCTACGGAAGCCATCCTCAGCCATGGGCATAAGACCATTAAGAGCAAGGAAATCATACATATTGTTGGGTTGGCCGAAAATAAAGTGGGAACACTGAATTCTACTCCCAGATCACCCCAATCCACCTTTATCATAGACCCTCGTCCTATGCTAGATTTTGTTGAGGCCATGGTGGGTGCTCTTGTCACCCAGGAGACTATCAATCTGTGAAAAGTTTATGTATGTGCACATACCTAAAAACCTTTAAACTAAAGTCTCTCTGACATGGAGCAAGGTATGGGGAGAAACACGAGGGAAAAATATCTTAGGAGGAAGAAAACAGAAAGTGTTGCGCAAGGAGAACATTATGAGGAACCCGACAGTGAGGAGCTACGGGAGAAACAGGGGAAAACCCCTTTCCAAAGCAACAAGGGACAGACCAGTGTGAACGCAACGTCAATATCAAGTAAAGAGCCAAGCTCCAATCTAAAATCTCTATATCCTGCTAGCTCAAACCTCGTTTTGAAGTTTGGTGATGAGTTGGTGATGGTTTTACTTGAGAACGAAGATTGGTTTTTATCAAGAGGAATTATCTGCAAATTTGTGAAACTGTGGTCAAAGCTCTCAAATTTGCATGTCTGGATTTCGAAAAAATGGTAACCATTCACGTAAGGTATGTTGGATATCTATCCTTGTTAACAATTTTTTTTCATTATTGTGTTGGATTGCATTGATGATAAGGAAATGATTCAGAATAAGCATAGAGCTTAGACCTTCATCCCCTTGTGAGGAAACAATGGTTATCAATATTCAATCCACTCAACGAACCTTTTAACATTAGATCCATTTGAGTTTACCTTCCCCATCTCAATTTACAGTTCTGGCAAGGCATCTACTTTTAAAGTTCTACAAAGACCTCTGCTTCAGGTCAATAAGTAACTCTATAAAAGAGTTTCAGTTAACTTAGTCTGTTACAACCCTATTTTCCCAGACTATATTTGCAATAATAGTAGTCAATATTAACACTTCCAAAAACTTTTCCGAAAAAATTGAATTGAAAATATAAGACAGCTCTTAAACTCAATTCCTCGATTACAGGCTTGCCCTTCTGATGCCACAATTATTTTGAGAATGGTCATTATCCATAAATTTTAGTAGATAAAAAATAGATAAGCAAGCCACTTGATGGAAGGATGCTCTCACCATCCATCTTACCATGGAAAGTTCCAAATCTGAGAGTGAAAAATTAGATCTGAAAGAGATTGATGCCTCAAGAGTGTACTTTGTTCCAAGTCCAAAGAAATCAAAGGTACCTCAAGCTCCCGAAATAGAGGGAACAATGATTTTTTTAAGAAGAAGTTGAAATGAATTTAGTTAATTTGAAATTGCATTTCCAATTTATGACTGTTTGGAGCCAGAAGAAAATAGGGACTAGATTTTAGTTAGAGGGAATAAAAATTGTACACTTCATAATTATAAGATCATTTCCATTATTGGGTCTCAATATGAGAAAGTTATTGTATATTCCATGTTGATTCCACGTAGTAATTAATTATGTTTTTCGTATGACATTGCAAGGTTTGTGGTGGGTTTTGTTCTATTGGGGGGACATTGTTGGTCGCTTGATCTTGTTCGTGTGTAGGTTGGATCCTTTTGGAAAGTTTATAGTTATATTTTGGTTGGTTATTATAGTTAGTAAGAGGATTTAGGATGATTGTTCGATAGTTTTCATCTGTTAGTTTTGGTTTGAACTCTTTTTTTTTTGGTGTTTGAGTAATACGTTGTTTGGTGTTGTGTCATATAAACTATTGGAAAAAATGTTACATGTAAGATCAAATATATTAACATTTCTTCCATTACATAAAAATCTGAAGAATCTGAGGTCTTTGAAAACTTGACCCTTTATTCTTATAAAAAATAAATGAAGCATCATTTTAAATTATATAAATATTTTATTTTAATTTTTATATATAAAAAATTATATAATAATATATTTAATTTAATTTTTTACATTACAATTATCTATTTATTTATGAACATTAAATTATCCTATTAAAAAAACTTATTACATAATTTCATTATAAAAAATAATAAAGTAAAAATTCTTTGTTACACTACCCATAATTGACTCTACAACTTTATTAAATATAGAATGGAATTAACTTACTTTTCTAACTGCTTACTCGCAAGCGTTGGAAATAATTTTAATTGTACTTAACAATTTGTACAACCCATCTAGGACGGTACATAATATCACCCACTTTCATAATTTTTTTTTAAACACATCGTTTCATCCTCCATAAGATGTAAAGAGAGGTAACATAATCTATCCATAAAAAAAGTATCTCACTTTCACTAAAGACAATTCCAATTTCTTATGCATTTCCATGTCTATTATTTCAAGTAGTGTTGATATTATAGTACGGTTCTTCGATATATATATATATGTGTGTGTGGGGGTTAAGTAAAAGTGAAATAAAATTAAGTTAGTTTTTTTTTTTTTTAATTTAAAAAAAAATATATATTTATATATATTAATTAAAAAAATATACAAATAATTCAACAAAAAAAAGAGTATGAAAGCATGTCTCAATATTAAATTAGGTATAGTCTAGGAATGAAAAATAACAATAGTAAAACTAATTAATTCTCGCTTAAGAATAAGTCATAAAGATATCATAAAAGAAAATATCAAGCTGTTAGGGTAAAGACGGAAGGCAAAAGATCCATATCATTAGGATCCCAACTTGAACTTACCAAGTTATTGCCATCTAGAATTATCTCCTAGCCAAAAGCTTGATCAGTGTCCTTATCATCTTCTTCTTTGTGTGTCTGAATGGGTAAAATGGTCGGAGAGAGCCTAGAGAACTTGTCCAGCATGTCTGATCGATCTCCAGGTGGCACCCCCAAGCATTCAGGCATAGAGGAAGAGGAACATCCCAACCATCGTGCACAGTAGGGGAAGGACCCAAAGGTTGTCACCCTCATTGTTGCCTAGGAGGGGTCATGAATTGATATAGGGTGCCACTATGAGAGTGGTACTGAGATCGATTGTGTCAGTGTCCACCTCGAGGTGGTAAGGCAATTCTATCATCCAGTCTATGTTTCTAAGATGAAGATGATGGAATCTGGATCATGGCACAGGGAGCATTTCCCAAATCGGTGAGAAGGCCCTGGAGATGACCAAGCTCAATGGCACATTTTTGCTTGAACTTGTATCTAGAAAAAGACATTGGAAATGATGGAGGTTTTGCTCAAAGCTAAAACATTACAATCTGAAGAAACATTGTTAAATATAACATTATTTATTTTTTTCCATAACCAAAAGAAAATAGCTGCTCTGAGATTATCCCAGACTTAGGATTATTTAAAAGGTAAGGTAGGTTTATTTCCCAAGAGGATATGTTGCAAATGAAATAATTGGGACTACAAAGGTTCGAAGAAAATGTGAATCTAAGTGCAGACCCTTTGGGTTTTGGAGCAGTACTAGAAAAGATGTGGGAGCATTTTTAGGTGACCATAGAAGAGGAAATTCAGAATGGAAACTCTTAAGTGAATGAGACTTCTGGTAATCAATAAACCCTAATATAAAATATACCAAGTAAAATGACATAGCTTAAGCTCTAAGCAAGCCCCCAAGACAATGTGAAAATGGAAGCACCAAGTACTAATAGAGGAATGCAGACCCCAATGAAAATCAAGCTTGTCCACCATAAAAATGAGGAGAGTAAGTGATAATTTTTATCTTTTGTAAATAAAATTTCAATAAATAGTTTATTATGGGATTTAGTCTCAATGGATGCTCCACTAAAATCTAATCTTTGTGTTGGTTTCACTACAAAATTATGTATAGTTTAAATGAAAATAATTTTAATTATTTATGTTGGTTGAAGTGAAATATTTACCTTATAGCGATGTTGTTTCCTAATATAAATTTAATTGTAAGTGTTCTCTTTTTTATTTTCAAGTTTTCCATTCAATTATTTTTGAAACAAGATAAATTGGCATTGATCACACCAATAGCATCCATCGTATCTTTATTTAGAATTTGCATAATATCAAAAATATTACATAAATTGAATAGATGTTTTGATATACATTTATTATTTTCATAACAAATAATTAGTGTTTTTGATAATTGTAATATTATTGTATATGAATATTTAAAATAATTTATTTATTATTTCATTTTCTAAAAATTTTATTTGATATTATATAATATTTTTATTTTTAATTTAATTATTAAATTTATATTTAAAATTGTTGAAATATAATATACATATTTTTAATTTTTCACCATTAAAAAAATAATATTACATTTTTTAAATTCTAAATTCAAATTCTTAAAGATCAATATGTTTCAAATATCTTCCTTTTATAATCTATTATTTTTGGCTATTATTTATTCCATTGATATAGATTCTTTTTTTTGCAACATTATTACTCACAGAGTGCATTCCAACATTTTTTGGTTATTAATAATGTTATATGAAAAAATAAAGTTTGTTAAAAACATTTGTTATAATTATTTCTTTTAATGTGTTTGTTATATATGTTGGGTTCTTCAGTTTACTATGTTTGTATGTTGTAACCTATAATTAGAACATCGCAATGTCATATTTTAAAATAAATTATACTATTATTTTGATAAAAGTGTAAAATTTAAAAATGTTACATTCATGAAAAGATTCAATAATATTACATTCATAAAAATCAAGAAAAATAAAAAAATTACATTACATCTTTAACTATTCCACATTAAATTTTAATATGTTTCACAATAAATCATTCTTAAATCTCATCAACAAAATTAAATTTTGTTTCCAAAATCCATGCTTACAAATGCAACCCATCAAAAATAAAAATGCGACGACGTATATTTTTTTTAATAAGTCAGCGACTAAGCAAAACTATAATGTTTGCAAAAATGTTTTCATTAAGGGTTTGGAGTATATTAAAACAAAATCAAAGAACATTGTATACAAAGATATATCTAGAGTTCCTTCCTTCCAATAATAAAAATCCTATTGAAAATTCACACATTGTTATTTTAAATCCAATATTTTATGAATGCCAAGGTAACTATACTTATTAATTTGTTCATGATGGGTGGGTAATTTTAGTGAATGCAACATATTTCAAAGATGGGATGGTGATCAAATTTTTCTTACTATAAAATTTAATGAATATTTATAGTATATTTTTTATTAAACATGTAGTGTTGTTTTGTTTGTTTTTGTTTTTTGTTTTTTCTTTTTTTTTTTTTTTTTTTTTTTAATTTTATTTTAATGATTTTAGTTTTAATTGGTTTTCGGATATATCAAGAAACTTTGTTTGAAAAAAAAATTATAAGTTAAAGTCATCAAAGAACAAAGTAAGAGAAAATTACAATAACAAGAAATAAAAGAAAACCACTTAAGTTAAAGTTAATCATTCTCAATAAGTAATGTAGTTGGCCACATCCACATCAAACAAAAGATACTATTTCTAGAAACCAACTATACTAGTACCTTGTTATCTACCAAAAGATTCAACTTCGAGCTGCCAAAGTTCACCTTCCTTTATTGGACAATAATGTTTCCATAGTCCACTGGGTCCCACCAGCAATAAAATTCATCGCATCCAATTGCATCCTCTTTACTTATAATTTCCTTCCTCTTTTACTTCTATTACTAAAGTTTGGTTTTGACAATAGGCACAAGATTTTAGCAATAGAGAGATTCCCTCTAGAGTCTAGTTCTTCTTCTTCCTTTTCCTTCAACATTATGCTAACATCATCAAAGACAAAAACCTGTAAAGAACCAAAAGCATCAGGAGAAGCTATGCTTAAAGTCAAAGCTACCCCTTTGAAATAATCAAGACTCTCCATGTTAAAGGAGGACAAAACCACAAGACTCTGATAATCCAATTTATTTTTATCACTGAGTGGAAAAAGTTGTTCAGAATATAACTGTGATTAACATGTTCCCTATCAACCTTCAAAGTCTTTTTAGAATATTCCTTTACCACCAAAGGCTCCTCCATAGCAGGGGGAGCCAAAAGAACACAAAGATTGTTCGTAACATCATGGTTGGGACAACCAATCTTTCTAATCCAAGATTTCAACAATGATAAGACATAACCTTCAATATGTTTCTCAGTTTATACTGCCCTTTTATGCCCAATTTGATTACACTTGAAGCAACTTATTTTAACCTTTATGATTTATCACATTAAATATTATGTTTTTAAAGGGTTGTATATGTTGTTAATTTATAATGAAAACTAGAAATGATTGATTTAATTGAACTTTCCCAAAATACAAAGTGAGGAGAAGATGTACTTATCTAGAAATAAATAGACTTTTATGTGGATGAAAAAACTGGAGTAGGTTGGGGAGATAGGAAGACACCTTTCATCCTCTGACTATTTATTAAAATCTGTGTTCAAACAACAACACCCATATCAGAAACGTAGTTCCATGTGGAAATAATATCCAATTATATCACTAATGTTCCTCTTATAGCGATTGTCTAAAAATTTTAGGGAAGTTGTGGGAGGTTTTGTAGGTCCTTTAGGTGGTTTATTGCCATTGTGGGGCTCATCTATGTCACTGTTTTAGTTCAATATCTTCTGAAACCCCAATAAATACTTAAAAACATGGAACAATAACTGGATCAAATGCAAAAAGGAAATGAAAAATTGGGTTATAGGATGTTACGATTATGAAGAATAGAACCCCTATTATCCTAGCTATAGCCTATACTAACCCCAATGGTAGGTGTCTCAGATCACATGTAGTTCTCTTTTAGGGAATGTACACCATCAACTTGAACAATATGCTAGAATGACTTTTGATGAATCCCTTCCTTGATCAAGCATATAATCTCTAGATGTGATGACTGAGTAGTATTCAAACTATTGAGGTTTATTATTGATCAATTTTATGTAATTTTTATACCAAAATAGTAAGTGCTAGACGTAAAATACTTTATGAGGCTATTTACATATAAAAAGCTTTGATTTTAATACAAGACCTTATTCCCTTGCCAAAAAGTCATAAAAGAGGGATAAAAAATATAAGAGACAGCTCATGTAAGGGTTAAGACTCAAACATGAGAGAAAAGGCATGTGAAACACTAGAGCCATAGCTAGAAACTTATGCCATGTGTTGTTACTATCCTGAAAGTGGTGATAATTTCTTAAGGATTAAATCAGAGTTAAAAACTAATCAAGAATAGGTTAGAGGCCCCTAAGACTATGATAAATTGACTCACAAGTATTGGGGGTATTAGAAATAAATAAAAGAAGACATAAGAAAGATCGAAAGACTCAAAATGACCATGCAGATAAGGACTATAATCATCACTAAGACCTTCATGTGAAAGAGAAATAAAGGACATAATACTTGTTGTTTCTTGACCAAATTAGGGTGTTCACACAACTGATTGGCATCCCTTCATAATCAACAAATTGAGTCTAGACACCGTGAGAGGAATGAATATTAATGGAATGATGAAAAGGGTTGGAAAAGTCTACTAAAACATAAACCTTCGCCAGTCTATACCAAGCATCCATATTTTATTAATATTATTATTTATTTTTATTTTAAAAATAATAATATTTAATAAAATTAGGGTTTTTTAATATAACTAATAAAATTTTTAGGTTTTTCACATAGGATGGAAGAAGTGAAGAAAAAAATGAAAAAAAAAAAATGAAAAGAATAAGAAGCAACTAGTAATACTAATGGTAAAACATAGAGAATTAATTCCTACGAAGATAATGGAAACAAATATATCTAAAAAATAATGAATCTCAAGATTGTTTTTTTTATTTTGTAAATTAATATTTTTATTTGAAAAACTAAAAATAAGGATTTGTTCTATTTAATTGATTATTTTTATTTAGAAAATTTAATATTTATGGGTGATCATTGTTTGGATAAGAATAAATGATGGATAAGTGATAGAGAGGTGACCATGGACTTCATTGCATTACATGAGGTAGGTTTTGCATTTTCATTCTAGGATTTGTAGATATGTTAGATTAAGAAAAATGAATAGTAAGAAGAATCGATCAATCTAAATTTTTACTAAAAGACATCAAATCAAAGAGATAAATGAAAGGAATTATAGGTTTTTATTATATTTTAGATTTAAAAATAAATAAAATTAAGGAAAAAATGATAAGGTTTTCTACTTGCATAACTTCATCGATATCACTGATGACATTTTATAACTTAAAATTTGATCCATTATCAATGCTGTTTGTTAGATAGTCCATGAAAAATATATTTAGGCCAATGTATTTAAATGAGAAATAGTCGATTTAGTTTGAAATTTACAAAATGAATGATTATTTAGTGTCAAAATGGTAGATGAGGTAATATAAGTTAAATAATTTATAATGAAATCCAATCAATTAGGTCAATGGAATATAGAATGAATGCATGGCCATTGACATACCCTTAGAAGGTTTATAAATTTATTTTCAACAATTTTTACTAAATTTTATTATTATTATTTTTATGATATTTTTTTGATGCGTGATTGATTTTAATTTGTTAATTTATATTTTTAAGGTGTAAAGATAAATCTAATTATGTGGCATTATGTATGTATCATAGACACTAGAATTATTGGATAGATTATTGTATATCAATAGAGCTTACTTGGTTATAGAGTTTGGTGACATTATAAAATTGTGTTGTGTAACACTACATGTCAACTTTTTCATTATGTTCGTAGATTTGCGTAAAATAAGCAATAACACCTTCATATTGATGGTGGAGGGTGATAATTTAGATGTGGTAATTAAATTAGAGGATGTTCATTCTATAGTAGAGTTGCCAATAGATGGGACACCTATGATATACAACATTCCAATAATGATAATTTTACTAACCTAGTTTGAAATAAAGTGATACAATGGGTGTCAAATCTCACTAGAAAGTGACTCATAACCACATACAATATTATCAAAATAACAACATTGCTTATTATGAAAATTGGAAAATATTGAATTTATTTTTAGATTAAAAGATGAAACATAAAAAATATTTATAATGTAATGAAAGAAATTTGATGATTTAGTACAAATACATACAAAAGAAACAAAAATATCTATACGAAGAAGATTTTATATAGGGAATAAAAATCATATTAAATAAAAATCATCACATGCATAGAAAATAATTAAAAGCATTGATAAATATTGAAATCTCAAAAACATATCATAAACATGGAAAATCATGATAGGATTTAAAACAAATTATAGGTTGAGAAAAGCATTTTAGGGTATAAAAGGTCGCACAATCCTAGAAAATCATTGCAATGATAGAAAAGTAAATTAGAAATATATAAATTTATCACAAGTCAAGAAAGGCATCACAATCCTATAAAGTCATCACTAATTTTGAAAAATATCACCATCATGAAAAAATCACAAGTTTTGAAACTCATCACAAGATTGGAAAAACATCACGAGCATAAATAAACATTATAGTCCATAGAAAAAATTCACGAGCCTGTATAACCATCATGATCTTGGGAAAACATCATCAACTTGAAAAAGAATTGTAGGCCTAAAAAATAATCTATGGATTTTAAAAAATCATATTCCTGGAAAGGCAACTAAAAATGAAAAAGTCCTTATATGCCTAGAAAACCATCTTCTTCTAAAGAAAGTATCACATGCTTGGAGTATAATCATATGACTAGAAACACGTTATGTGATTCTAATAACAACATATACCTAGAAAATAATTTTAATTATAAATAAAATTTATTAAATATATACATGTGAAAACATGATAACAAAAACATGTTATATAGGGTGAAATCATAAATCATAGCTATAAAATTGAATATTGATGAAAAATTTGTTAATTTTAAGAATGTAAGTGTTTATAGTTCAGTTAATATTTAAGCCTGTAGGTTTCAATTTGTAAAAATAGAAATGTTTTGAATTAGATTGATAGATTTCTTGAATCAACAAGGGAGTTCACATTATATCATGTAACTAATAATATGGTATTATAATCTATTTTGAAAATAACTAAACTTATTAGAAAGTAAATTAAAAAAAACTCTCTATCATGTTTAAAACCTATTGACAAAAACATAACAAACCTTCAAACATTTTGGAATGAATCAAAGATTACAAGTAAAACTATTAAGTAATCAAATTTAATAAATGTATGTAGTTTGAGTGAATGCGATATATTTACATATGGTAAGGTAATCAAATATTTTATTACTATGATATTAAATGAATATTTTACAATATTTTTTTTAAAAAATTGTAGTGATCATTTTCAATAATATATTATTTATTTTTTATCTAAAAAATAAATAATATACTATAAATTTAGGGTTTCTTTATATTATTAGTAAACATCTCATATTTTTAACATAATAGGTAATAGGGACTAAATCTCGTTTTATCTACCCCTTTTCCAGCCTATTATAAAGTATGACGAAAATGACTAAAATCAGCCATTAATGTAAAAGAAAAAAAATAGAGAATCAATCCATAAGAAACTAAGGAAATCTCAAACTAGCCATTGAAGGAGACTCCTTAAATATCATTAATTTTCTTAAAGGGATCTCACACACCTATTGGACTATTGAAAATGACATTATGGATTCTAGGACATTTTTGACCTATTTTCAGGAAACTAACCTCTACCACATCTTCAAATAATGAAATGGATGCAAAAACTTGCTTACAAATTTGGGGTTCTCTAGTGATTTTATGAAAAATTGAGGGTCTTCTAAACTATCTTTTACTATCTAGAAAACATGCATCTTATCCATGCCTTCTAAAAACTAAGATCATTTTAAGTTATCTTCCCATTCCCAATCTTTGGTTTACAAAGCTTGGGACTGGCACTCATCACTTTTTCTTATGTTGCCTTGTTTGGGTTATACAAAAAACCTTAATAGTATCTCTATTATTCCTCTAGATCTTCTTTATTTGCTCTTGATCCTTTCTCTTTGGATTGCAAAACTCTGGTCTTTACTCCTTTGTCTCTTTGAATGTTATTGTTCCTTCCTTATCCTTTTTTTAGAAGGATCTTAATTCTGAACTGATTATTCCTTTTCTTTTTTCCTTGTGATGATGTTTTTTACTTTTTATATATATTTTTTATTTTGGTTTCTACTATTTTCCATAATGGATACATGGGTCTCCATTGTTCTCGACCTATGTTCCAAACTAGTCAAAGGTGGGTTTATCTTAATAAAAACTAAGAAAAACAAATATATGTCTAATATAAATATAATTTATTTATGTTTTGAAAATTAATATTTTATTCAAAAACCTACAAATTGGGGTTATGTCTATTCAATTTTTTATTATTCTTTATATAATTTGAGAGCTATGGGTTATAATTTATGGCTCAAATAGAGGAGGTGGATAAGGGATAGAGAGATGAACTTGGAAGTCATTTCATTACATGAGGTATGTTTTATATTTTAATTTTATGATGTGTAGGTAATATATATTAACAAAAATGGATAGTGACAAGAATTGGTCAAGCTATTTTTTTCCCAAAGTGCATCATATCAAAGAGAGAAATAATGGTGATTGTAGATTTTTTTTTGAAGCTGGATTAAAAGAGAATGTTATTTTTAGAAAATGCTAATACGGTTGATTTTTTATATAACTTAATGCATGTCACTAATGATAAACCATGGTCGATGGTGTCAATTTGATAGTCAATGTAGAATAAATTTATAGTAGTGAAATTAGGTGAAAAATGCCTTGTGTAATTCATTATTTATGAAATGCATGATTATGTATTGTTAAAATGGATGATGAGGTAGAATAAGTAGAAGAATTTACAACGACATCATTTCAAAAAATTTGATAAAAAAATGAAGGCATTGTTGATGATATAATCTTAGAATGGTCGATATAATTATTTTAAACTTCTATTTTCCTATTTTTTTGCAACTTAAACACCTTTTTTAGCTTAGTTTTTTCTAATGGGAAATCAAAATTTCCTTGTCATTTGATATTTTAAGGCATAAAGTTAAATATGATTGTGCGTCACTATAGACAAATGTCACATACTATATTTGTGAGCTATATTATAAAATAAGGACAAGTTTTGGTTTATTCTAGGGTGTAATGGTATTATAGAGTTCTAGTTTATGAGAATAGATGTTGAGTTTCTCATTGTGTTCTTAGGTTTGTGGAAAATGACCATTAACACTTGCATATCAGTGGTGGAGAGTGATACAATTGATGTGATAATTGCATTAGAGGATATTCATGGCATAATAAGGTTTTTAATAGATGGGACATTTATGATATATTGAATTTTAGTAAGGATATTTTTAATGGAAGTGTCAAAAATAAAGTTATAAAATGGGTGGTGAATCTCATTGTAAAATGATTCATAAGGGTGTATAATCATATCAATTTGAGAACCTTGATTATAGTGAAAATTTTCAAATATTATATTTATTATTATATTAAATGGTGAAAATAGAAAATTATTTTATAATGTAATGAAAAAAATAGCTATGTTTGGTAACAAGTCATTGTAATTTGAAGTATTATCTCCATAGGGAAAAAATATATGTAGGGAAAATGTCCTAGTAAATAATAATCATCACATATATATATATATATATATATATATATATATATATATATATATATATATATATATATATATATATATATATTGGAAAAATATAAAATTATTCAAAGCTTATAAACATCTCACACTTGCACAAAAAAACACTATAGGCATGCAAAATAATTGTAGACTTGGAAAAAAAATTAGGGTTAAAAATGAATTACAATCTTAGAAAAGCATTACAAACATAGAAGAGAATCATAAATACATAAAATCATCACAAGATGATAAATGCATCACAATTAGAAAATCATCACTACTTTGGAAAATAATGACAATCTTATAAAATCATCATAAGTTTGAAAAATTATCACATGACTAGAAAAACATCATGACCTTCAAAACACATTACAATAATATAAATAAATTTGGGCATGTATAACTATCACAATCATGGAAATGCATCATCATCCAAAAAAATTACCATTGCAAAGGAAAATAACATTGGGATTCTAAAAGTATCACAGATTAGAAAAATCATCACTGGCCTATGAAATTGTTGCCCTCCTAGAAAAAAAATATTAATCCTAGAAACACATCTTGTGATTGTAAAAAAATAACATACTTGGAAATTAATTTTAATATACTAAAACTTATTAAATATAAAATTTTTCATAAATAATTAAAAAACATGTTATATCAGGTGAAATCTTAAATCTTAGTTATAAAATTGAATCTTCACAGTAAAATTATTATTTATGATAATTTATGTATTTATAATTTGATTACTATACAAACATATAGTTTTTAATTTGTAATAAAAGAAGTGTTTCTAATTATATCATTATGTTTCTTGATTCAAATCTGTAAATGGTTGATTTATTTTCATGTTGACTCATTGATTTATTCAATAACATCATATTTTTGAACTAAAATTGAATTCTCTACTAATATCTAGTATAGATAGGGGAAAATAAGAATAAAGTCACAACTCAAAAATGCAAAAGTTGAGAAGAGGAAAATTAAAATGATAAATAATATATTTCATATTGTTCACTCAATGTTCAACACGTATGTGTGTAAAATACAAAGGAAGAGAAGATAAGATATAAGAAACTACCAAACTTTCTCATTTTGTCCTATTGGCCATAATAAAGGTTGCATATAGTAATGGTGACACATGTGAGGTAGGTAAACATTAAATACATACTTAGACATGTTCACACACCAACTATCCTTATTAGATAATTCAACTACTTAAGTTAGCTTAACCAAAAGTGTGCAAAAAATATTTTCAAAAAAAAAACCCTTAAGTGTAGTTGAGGTATACCTATATAATAAATAAAGAGTCTTGTAACACTTAAAAAATAGGTATCAACAACACTATCTAATGGGATACCTATGTATATATTTCATGAAACTATAATGTGATGAAGAGTGGCGATATGGAAAATAATGAATATTAATTGTGTACATTAGTGTTGTGACACTTTAACCACCAAATCAAACTAGGGGTTGGTTCCCTATATAAGGCTCACATAGAGGAAATGCTAATATCAATAAATTACATAGTAAGGACATGAGGAACCATTTCCCACCTATCCCCCATAAACATTGAACTCGATGGAAAATGGTAAAAATAATTGATATATGTCACAAGATGATGAAAGAATTCTAAAGTATGAAAATATATATTATTAAGATCTATACAAATATTACGTGTTTTATATTTATAGTTTTCTTAATCTAATGATCAAAACATAGACTAGTAAACCATGAAAAAATGAATTGACATAATAATAATTTTTTTGAGAAACATAATCTTCATTGATTCCCATTGAATTAGTATAATCATTATATAAAGTTATTTAAAAATACTTCTACTTTAAATTAGAGTTGAGTTGCAAAATATTATAATGATAATGATAATGACAATGATAATGATAATAATAATAATGATGATGATGATGATGATGATAATAATAATAATAATAATAATAATAATAATAATAATAATAATAATAATAATAATAATAATAATAATAATAATAATAATAATAGTGTTAACTGTGCCTATTATAAATAACAACATGATTTTATTAATAAAATTTACATGCATATTCATATGGGCCTAAAATTCTAAACATATCCTATGCATACTTAGTTCACAATTTTGGATGAGTTTCAACCAAAGTTCATTTTAGTCATGAAGCTATCCAATCCACTATTTTTAACATGATTAAAAATACTAGAATGTAATTTCAAACACCTAGATGATCTCGTATGGCTCGCCAAACATCTTGTAATTAGCCTGTCACATTTAACTAGACTTTTAATGCATTATTATTTATTTTATATTTTTTCCATGAATGAGATCTCAATTAAGTAAGTGATTCAAAATTTATGGCCTCCAAAAGATAGGTCTCTGCATCAGTCTCCTTTGATTGAAAATAAATCACTGCTTATAATTTGCCCTGATTGTGTTATTGACATTTAATGTTTTCAATATTTCTCAACTCCCGTTCTAAAATATAAATGTTTTATTCCTTTTTTAATCCTTCCCAATGTACTAACTACTTCTTATAACTTTTTAACCTTATGTTCACATTCTTCTTATCCAAAACATGTACTATCATTTTTTCTTCTTGCTTGGTACAAGATGCTTCCAATACACTTCTCCATATTATTCCCCTTCATCACATTCATCATGAAAATCATGTAAATATGAAACATTAAATACTATGGAGATATCAAAATTGTATGGTAAACTCACATCATTAAGAATTATCATTAATTTTATTCATAATTCTATATAAAATAGTTTTCTTTTAGTTCAACTTATATGTTCCTTTGGAAAATAATTCATTTATGAACTACACCATCACCAAATCTATTTTTTCAAATACCGTTGACCTTTTTTTTATATATAACATTGATTCTTTATACTTTTCATTAATTTCCTATAACTTTCTTCTTACTACTTATTGTAAATGGTGTATGTGCTTTGTAAATGTTTATGCATCATCACTAACTTGTTTTGTAGTTGGTAAATAAACCAAATATAAAATACCCATTATATTTTTATCATAAATATTTATAAATAGTGTTTTCCCAATTAATCTTTTCACTGAACTATTATATGCAAACTTAACTTGTGTTAAAGTCAAGTCCATTCCTTGGGCTTCTCTCTAACTATGAATCTCAATAAATTACCATGGATCATGTTTACTACTTATCTTTATCCATGATCTATTTTTGGATGCTATAAACTACAAAATTGTATTTTAATTCCATCTTTATTCTGTTGAGTCATGAAAAAAAGAGTTATAAATTTTGGGTACCTATCTAATGTATTAGTTTTTGTAACATCACGTAATGTCACAATATCAATAAAAAATAGTTCTAAAACTCTAGTGTCATCATTGAATTTATTACATGAAATAAAATAAACCATATTAGAAAACCTGTCTACAATAATAGAAATTCAATCATTACCTTTCTATGTATCTAGTAACCCCAACACATAATCAATACTCAAATCTATGCATGGCCATCTAAAAATTGGTAATGGTACATACAACCATGTGGTTTTTGGATTCCCCTTAATCACTTGACATATCCTACATCTTGAAATGTATATTTCCATATCTCTCTACATCTTTGGCCAAAAATACTTATCCTCCACCAAATATATTTTATTTGTCTTACCAAAGTGTCCATATAAACTAAGATTATGCAAATATCTTATATTATTGTCTATTACAAACCCAACTAGAGTACATAATTATTTTTTCTTGAAGAGATAACCTTACTATATAATGTACTCATCATAAATAGTACTTGTATCAATTATTAAAAGATTCCTACATTACTCAATTATCTTACCAAAAAATTGATTAGTATCATATAAATCTATAAAGACCTCAAATCTAACCACTTCACTCACCATATTAATTAATAGTGCCACTCTCCTATTCAAAGCATCAACTACCTGAGTCTATTTTCATAGTTTAAGTTTCAAAACAATAGTACATACTTGAAAAAATGACACCTATTTTGCATGCCTAGTATTTAACTTATTTTTAGTTATCACATATTTCACTACCTCATTATTTTTAAATAGGATAAAATCATTAGGAAATAGGTAGTGCATCAAATTTATTAATGTTTGTATGCTGGCATAAAATTTTACATCATATGTAGAATACTTATTTAGCACTTCAATTTCTAACTAAAATATGCAATTGGTCTTCCTTACTGACTCAATATAACACCACTTCACATATGTCAAGCATTATAATCCACTTAATACACATTGTTAGAATATTACAATGCTAAATTTTTTTTATATAATATTATTCTAAACAATAACTAAAATATTTTCATTATTCCCTTTTTCAATAAAAATTCTTTTATTCTCGTGCAATACACTATTGGTGCAATAGGACTACTTAAATTTTTTGATGAACTTTTTGTAAAAATCTTCCATACCATGGAAACTTATTAACTATGTGATACTATTTGGAATAGGCCACTCAAAAATTACATTTATCATTTATTCATTAGTTATAACACCATTAACTAGAACTACAATCCCCCAAAATATTAAACTATTCTCCTTGAACCTATATTTTTTCATATTTGCATAGAGATTTTCCTTTATTAACAATTATAATACCATTATTGAATGCCTTAAGTTATGTTCTTTATTTTTAATGAATGTCATAATATCATCCAAATAAGCCACCAAAACTTACTAATGTAATCATGTAGAATGATGTTAAGCATTATCATAAATGTGTTGGGTGCATTAGATAATCTTAATGTCATCACCATCCACTCATACAATCCATCCGTAGTCTTCAATGTTATTTTCCATTCATCTCCTTCATGAATCCAAATATGATATTAACCACTCTTCAGATCAAGCTTAATAATGTATTTACCTCATACAAGCACATCTATCATATTATATAAATGAGGTATAAGAAATATGTGCTTTATGGTAGTTTTATTGATGATTATACTATCTATATGCATACTTCATCCCTTATATTTATTTGGAGCCATACACACACACTCATGATCTCCCTTACTACACACTTTCTCACCAAAATGGTGACTTATTTATTCAATTCTACATGTTATGTTGGACTCATCCTATAAACCTCTTGATTAGGTATATTTAAACCTAAAATTAAATCAATATGATGTTGAATGTATCTCTTTGGTGGTAAACAATCTAGTAGCTCATCACATGTAACATTTGAATATTATTTCAACATTTTAATAGATTTTACTCATATTTTCACCACTTATGTATCTTATTAATTTACTATTGATGCATAACAATACCCTTCCATCTTCATGTCTTTGATAAATTATTTCATGCAAAGAATAATTACTATCTTTAATTATTCATTAAGAGGTAATAAAAAACCTTTATACCACCTTTCAAAAAATTATATTCATTCTTTCCTCCATCATGGATTGCATTTCCATCACATTACCTTGGTCTTGCCAACAACAAATGGCATGCATAGATTGTAATAACATCACACCATATTTCATATTTATATATTTTTCTTATAAATACCTTTAATAAACACATTTTATGTATTATAACTTCATTCCCCATATTTAAACCATGAAATCTAATAAGTATAAAGATGATTTTCACATTGCGTACATAGTTTATCTACCATTTCTTTAGAAACCATATTTTCATAAGTACCACCATTTATAATTGCATTACATATCTTACCTCTTGAAGTGAAAATTATTTGGAAAATATTTTTATGCAGATAAAAATCACCACCTTATTTATTTTTCACCTATTGTTTCATTCGAGATATCATTATTCTCCCCATCATGATATTTTTCTCCATTTCTATTTTCAAAACTTTTGTATTTTGTTCTTGTATTTTATCCTCCACCAAATTTACTTGTGGGAGTTCTTCGTACCTCCATTTTTTGTTCATGATAGTGTTGACACTTGAATATTTTGTGTCCTTCTCCACATCTATAAAATACTTATGACCTACATAGATTTTGAAACCATCCTGTAGCACCACCATTACCTCATCCTCTCGTAAATCCTCTTCATCTTTATTGATGTTGAATTCCCTTCATATTATCTCATTATTTTTATTCACCATGGGGATATCCACATCTAGTAGAATTAAGGCCACCTTATCATGTTAATGGAGGTGATTTTCCTCTTCATGGTCTAATTGATATTTTGGAAGAATGTCCATTTTATTTTCTATTCTTCCTTCATATCTAACTGATAAGCCTCTATAAAAAGTATTCTTTTCAAGCTTAATAAATATTTAATATATAACTTTAAACCATTGACATACCTTTTCGTAATTGATTATGTTGTTTTATCATGATCCGATCATATTTAAAGCTTATACAAAGTCATTTGTATGCTCTTATATATTGTGATACTTTTGCTTTAAATTATGGAATCTTCCATATAGGATTTTTACACAATCAACATGAAGAAATTTATCCCTTCACTTCTTCTTCTTCTTTCTCTACTTCTTGATCTTATCTTCACCCTTTATTTGTCTCTCTTTCTACAAGTGATCCGAACAAATAATTGTATGCCCATTTAATTTAAATCAAAAAAATTTTTATTTATTATCTTGTCTTATAATTTTCTATTATATGAACTTATCCATGTTTTTTATATAATCTATCAACTCTTCTAGCTTTAAATTTTTGTCATAATCTATAATTGTCAATCTTGATTCCTTCATTCCTTCCCTCTAATTCTATAACCATCTTATCTTCCATTAATTGTGGTTGTTCTCATTTTTATTATTTTTTAATTTAATATTCACAATCTATTTCTTCCTCTATTTCATCTTCCACTTTTCCATTGTATTTGATTTGTGATAATTATAGTTAATTATTCTACTTACCTCTATAGCTCTTCCATAATCCTATTTATCTGAGCAATTCCTCCTCATCCTCGTAGAATATTTACACATGTTATTAAATCACATACTTATATAAAAAAAATATATTTTAAAAAATCAATACAAATTCATAATGATATTACCTCCAATAGTTAAACTTGATATGATATTAAATGATGAAAACACAAACTTGCAAAGCATTAAAATATTAGTAGGCATAATACTTAGAATTTCATGAAACCATAATATAAATTGATTCATATTTAATGAATAAAATAATTAAATAAAAGTGTTTAAATAAATATCAACTCAAAACTGGCGTTAACATACCAAATTAAAAAATATATAAAACAACTATAAACATACAAGAATTTCTAGCCATTGCTATAAATAACAAGAAGATTTTATTAATAAATTTTTTATGAATGTTCATATGAGATAATTTTGTTTAAATATAATCTAAATACTAAATTCAAATTTTTTTACTATTTTATACCCAATTTTAATTATGGTTACAAAGATATCTTATTTCTACTTCTACTATTTTTAACATAATTGAAAAATAGAATGAAATTTTATACCCATAAACGATCTCATATGGATCTCCAAATATCTTTGAATTTTCCCTAACAATTGAAATAGGTTATGGATGTATTCTAATTTATTTTATATTCATTTTAACATAATCATTATCTAAATTAGGTTATTGAGTCAAAAGTTATGACCTTGAAAAGACAGGTCTCTACATCATCTAAATCTCATATTTGTAAATTATTAATCAATATTGTTATGTTTGTTCCAAGGGTAAAATATGAGAATTTCATACATGCACATTAATTGGAGAAACTGTGTAATAATTTTCAAATTATAGGGATTGATCTAGGCCAGTTTGAATCAATTATTTTCCCCAATTCACCTTTCCTCCCTCCATATTTCATATCAAATTGGTTTATGTTCAATAATTAAGATTTTTTATTGTAGATACATCAACACAATATTTTAATTATGAAATAATCTCATTAATCTCACTGAACATAGCTACATGTGGTAAAATATTAATATTTTTGTCACAATAAATAAAGAAAAATATAAAATCAATGGATGTTATTGGCATAAATTGCTATCTTATGAGCACAAACATATCCCACACATAAGCACCTAATTTGTATCTTAATCTGAATTATCACATACATCCATCTATTTATTTTATTTAACTATCCTTGGTCTCAGACTAAAAAATATGAAACTCTGATTTAAGTTGTCTTCTTCCTAGATTTTTCTAAAAATAATAGATTATTGTAAATCAACAAGTTATGAATAGATTATCAATAATTTTATATTTTTAGTGTTTTTATTTATTAATAAAAATTATGGTATTTAGGTTGATATAATTAAAACAAGGTTAAAAATATCGGTGAACCCATTTTTTATTGATGATTCACTTTCTATTATTAATTTTTTTGTAGGGTTTGAGACCAATTCCTTATTTCCATACACTTAAGTTAAATCTAATCTATGTTTACTGAATTTAATTGACAATTTCTCTAGGATTTCTACCTGACCGTTGAATTCCTACTTTCCATGAAAAAATATATTTTCATTTTTTGGCTTCAATTTATTTATTTTTCTTTCTTATATACATATTTTTATTCAATGTGTAATAATCATAGGAATTAATGTTTTAGGAAAATCAATCATAAATCTAACCTGATATGCAATTTAAGGGGTACTTCTATGATAATGAAACTATTATACTACACTATACATTAAATTTACTTTCCACGTACCTCATGGTGCATCAAAAACACATTTTTTAAAGTTTTTAACCATAGTAAACCTTTTGGCCATTTGTTTCTTTAATGAACTAGTAATTAGATATCTCTAGGAAGTTACTCTCAATGTAACTCAAATGAGGGATACTGTGAGTCAAATATGGTAAAATCCTTTGTAGTTAGTTCCCTATTGAGCATTATTCAGTGTTTATGATTCGTATCAATGTATTTAAGACCCTAATAATTAAGGATATTTTTCCTAGTCACACCAATTGATATTCTTACATTATTGATATTATTGGTTTTTTAATATCAAAAGGATTAGTGTTTTTCATCTTCAATTTATTTTATGTTAAAATACATAAATTGGATTTTAATTATGAAATCCTTGATGGTGATCATCTTTTAGATTTTTACCTCTCTGATAATGTTATATATTATGCTTATGATAATTCATGGAATAATGTCCACACTTATACAATTACTATTGATACATATACTAACAAGTTAAATGATAGTGATATATATTATTATCATAATAGGTATCATTATACTTATGAGGAAATGTGAACATTAAATTATAAATTGATAGGATAAATTTATTTATGCATCCATTATATTCAATCTTTTAATAAATTAGAAAAAATAACATACTAGTAATTAATATCTTACTTCCATTTATCTCTAACATGCACCTGAATGTGAATAATCAATCATTAGCACACATTTTTTACCTATAAAATTTAAACTACATTACACATCATTAACAAATCATATATCTTGATTTTCAATGTAAAATAATATGAATGTGTTTTTTCCTGATATCCTTCAAAAATATATAGATGATGTAAATACATATGATAGTCATTTCTATCCTTCAAAGATGGACAATAATATACAATATTTAGATAATGTTTCTCCTCCCTTGGAAATATTAAATGATGTTGAAATATGAAAATATATTTATTCTCCTTCTCCTAAAATACAAAAATATTCAATTGAGTGTGATATGTTTTATTCTATTAAAAAAACATGTGATAACATTGATTTAGTTTTACATATTTATGATAACTTTATATTATAGAATTATCCTCGACTAAGTCATGTTATCTCCTTAGAATTTTATCCTCACAATAAGATTATTTATGATGTCTCTCAATGTCTATTACCACAAAATAACCCAATTAAAATAAATATGATGTAATATTTCCTATAAAATATAAGTGTATTAAGGCATGTAATTATTCTAAAATGTGCAGAAATTATATCACATTATACAATTTTGAGCCATGCAATGATATCAGTCATGATCTCATCATGAAATTTTTTAAATTAGATGGTTAATTACATCTCATGGGAAACCCTTTCCAAACCATTAATATTTATACTAGTCATGTTATGTCCATGATGCATGAAATTAGTTACCTTCATGATGAATTACGTGAACTAACTTTGTAAACTAGATCATATTATCTTAATGTTATTTTAGGACAACCCCTTATACTATATATATATATATATATATATATATATATATATATATATATATATATATATATATATATATATATATATTATTTTTATGCCTATACTTCCATTATTTAATGGTCATGGGGATCCTTATGGTCATATACCTCAATATACACTCTTTTTTAGACAATGGGGTAATGGTGGTTGTATCCTGCTAAAACTAAATAATAAACTATGTCACCCAAGCTGGTTTTATAGTCTAGCTATTTTATCCTTAACTACATTTAAAAAATTATAAGATGTGTTCTGATTGAATTATCCCAAACCCAAAGTGGATAAATCACATTGGAAAATAAAATGTTTGAAATATGTTCATGGTGAGTTTACTAAAATTTTCATTTTAGGATTTAATACAACTCTTCATTACTTAATTTATAAACCCTAAAATTTATAATAAAAAAATTAAGGTCTCCATTCCAACAAAATTCAATGAAGAAACACTATAATTATGTTGAAGAGTTATTTATGAATGTTTTAAAATATTCATATGATATTAATTATGAAAAAAAGGTGATAATGAAAATTAATAAATACCATATTCATACAAGAAGGACACCATTGATAAAAGTATGAATCATGATTTAGCCTATGAATAAAAGAGTTTACATAAAGTTCCTCATAATAATGATAAAAAATTGGAAATAATTACAATTAAGGAAGAGAAAGTTATGATACTCAATAAATGTAAAGAATCAATTCAAAAATCATCACCTAATATTAATAAATCTACTAAG
>JARHVA010005249.1:1132500-1140000 GCA_037957365.1 Torreya grandis | reverse complement strand
GAGAAGCCCTCTATCTATACATTTTCCACCCTATTCAAATTTTGGACTATGGGTTTCAACTTAAAAAATTGCCAAGCAACCCTCCATATTATGTTAAGATGCTCCTAGTTAGAAAATATTCCTTGTCATACCTAAAATATTCAACCATTTGTAAGAAAAATTATTGTTGTAACTACCTCTACAAAGAATGATGAAGATTTTTAATAAACCCTTTTATTTCTTGATTAGAGATGCTTTTTTTCATGATTTAGAAGGTGACATTTCATGGTAGAGGTTGAACAAACATTATCCTCATGTGTAACTATCTGAATATACTCTTGAAAACTTGATTGTATAAATAAAACATACTTGGTATCTATCTTTCCTCTTATACACACCATGGAATAACCTAGTCTTACAATGATGACATTGGGATACTCTAGCTATGGTAGAGGTAGAAAGTGATCTGTAGAAAAAAATATTCTCTAGATTGGCACACTAACCTTCTTCAATGATTTACATCCTTTCCCATCCATGAATGATCCATCAATTTTAATTCTTAATCCAAATATTTCCACATCAGATCTAATTAAGTATTTATGGAGCTTAAATGTGACTAGACCACTTACCTAGCTCCAATCTAGACACTTGGCACTTTCTCATATAGTCTTGAAGTTGGATCAAAATATGTACCATCAATTTATGTTCAATTTCTTTGCCTTGACCTTTACCATAAACCATTGATCTAGATCCAATCAATTAAATATTATTGGTTGATATTTGTACCTAACATCAAAGATCATTCCATTTGATAATTTTGTGGGCTTTATACACTCTACATAATCAATCTTTGTCAGGATAGCACCCTTTCACCATGTGGAAGCTACCCATTTGGCATGAGTTCTTTGAAAAGTAAACTTTTCTTTTACACTGTCAGATTTTGGATGTATGGATCGACTCACTCCATTTGATATTTGAAATATAATGGAGCTTTAATTATGAGTTGTTGGCTTGACACTCATCACTTGTATATTTTATTTGAGCTCCATTAAAATTTCCACCTTAATCTCACACCATTGATCTCATTTGCTCAGATCAAATGCACGCTATTGATATTTTAAACCTAGGATTGAATTCTAATCATTGATTTATCTCTAGTTCATCATGGTTGTGACATATGTCACTACTACATTTAACTTAGACCCTTTGAGAAACTAGCTCTCATATATATCATTGATCTATAGATGCATAATCAATTATGAATCATCAATTTTATTTATTACTCTCTAAGATTAAGACACTTCTCCTTATCGCATCCCTTCAAAGGATATTTGACTTGCTAACCTCTATTTACCATTAGATCCCCAATAAATTTCCTACAAGGGTGACACTTGTCACCTTATCACTTATTCTGGGGCTTTTTTGATGTCTTGACCTATTTGTCACTATCGATCAAGATCTCTATGCTTTAACACCTACTGTAAATTGATGGGAACATTCTTGATGTTTTAACTATGCACCACGAGCTCGAAACTTGTCACTTCTATGTTTGTCTTGACTCCATTTGACTTTTCATCTTTGATCATGCATCATTGGATCATTTTTCCTTGATTCAATGCACACTGTTAGATTGTGATCTACTAGGTTAGTTATGATTGGATCTCAGTTAACAATGAAAATAATTAAGTAAAATTTTGGGGAATAAAAAAATTAAATTTAATATAAAGTTTTATCCTAAGGTTTTGTTGTATATGATAGAAGCTTTAGGATAGGATTTTAAGAGAAGTTTATAATAAAGGGACCAAGCATTAGCTAGACCATGATCATAGATAAAAGGGACCAAAGGCTGTAGGATATAAAAGGGACAAAATATGAATTTAGACTAAGGTTTGGTTGTGTTAATAAAGATGACTAAACTTTAGTATAAAAATTAAACCAAGTTTGTGGTATTTTTAAAACCATTCCTGCATAAACTGTTCTCACCCTTTTAAATCAAAGAGCCTCAGCTGGGGAAATTGGAAAAAGGGTTTTAATATGCTCATACATGAATTTAACTTGGATTTTGATTGACTAAAGGTGATTAAAGACTAAATACTTAGAAAGGGCTCAATTGCCTTAGTGCAATTTTGGGCACTAATAAGTGTCATTCTACTTTCAAGGAAAATGATAACACTAGATTATATATGAAAAAGACAAATTCATTTATTCATACGTTCTATTCCATTATTAGTAAATAAAAATAAAATATTAATAATTAAGATATTATTTTACTTAATCTTTAATATGAATCTGAATGTTAATAATCAGTCATTGGCACTATTTTTTACCGCTTAAATTCTATACTACATTTAAAATCATTAATCAATATAGACAAAAAAATTATATCTCTTGGATTGAAATGGAAAATAATATGAATGGGTGTGTTACTACATCTCTTTGTCTAGAAAATACAAATGATGTAAATGCATATGATATTCCCCATTCCACTTAAAATGAACATAATGATATAAAATATTTAGATAATCTTTCTTCTCCCTTGGATATTATAAATTATTGTGCAATATCCAATGGCATTTATTCTCCTTCCTTTAAAATACCAAAATAGTCAAATGAGTGTGATGTGATGTCATATTCAAAAATAACATGCAATACCACTGTTTTGGTTTGAAAAAGTTATGATAACATTATATTATGTAAATATTCTTAAGTAGGTGAAGTTATCTCTCTATAATTTTATTCTCATGATAACATCATTTCTTATGACTCTAAATCCCCTACTAATACAAACTAATCCAATGAAAATAAATGTGATGTCCGTAATCTTATAAAATCTTAATTGGATACGACATGGAATATTTTAAAATTATGCACTCATTTTGAATGAGATGAAATTATAAACCATGTATGGTATTGGTTACCTTAATATAGAATTACTTCAACTCGCTTTGTAAACTAGATCATGCGATGCTAATATTAAATATAATGTAATTTTAGGATAACCCAATATATAAGATATGTATGAATATTCATATAAAATGTGGTTTTTTGCCTTTACTCCCATTTTTTAATGGTCACAGATATCCTTGTGTATGTTTCTAAATTATACACCCATTTTAGATAGGATGAAAGTTAAACAATGCATGGTATTGGTTACCTCAATATAGAAATAATCAAACTCACTTTGTAAACTAGATCATGTTATTCTAAAGTTAAGTATAGTGTACTTTTAAGACAACCCATTATACAAGATATATATGAATATTCATAATAAAGGTTTTATTTGCCTTTACTCTCATTTTTTAATTAATAAATATATCCTTTATTTTCTTTAGTTAATTCAATATACACCCTCATATAGAAAATGGGGTAATGTTTGATGTATATTACTATAATATTTTCAAATAAGCTTCATAGGACATGGTTCATATTAGTTTTACAGTCTACCTAGTGGATCCTTACCTAAATTAAATGAACTATAATATGTGTTCTTATAATATTATAACAAACACACAGCATCTAAATTGAAATTGTAAAATCTATAATGTTTGAAATAAGGTCATGATGATTTTAGTTTAGATTAAATTTTAAGAATCAAAATTACTTTTCATTATTTTTATTATTAACTCTCATATTTTAAATCCATTTCATCTTCAATAGTTATATTTATATGAAATGGAGTAGCATCAGTGTGTTATTATCATATATATTAGAGATATCAACTTGGAGAATGTTATCCAAAGAAACCCAATGATACTTAATCTTTTAGGATGTGACCAATGGATACACAAATGTAACAATAGGAGAAACTAGAAATCAAAACTATGAAGTAGATATAATTAGGTCACTATAATTGAAAGTAAGCTAATGTTGAAATCAATGAACATAAATAAAACATTTGAATAACCATAAGACCATAATAAATTTAAGTTGAGAGAGAATTCAAAAAATGAGATAAACATTCATTAACCATGAACTTATATCTAAAAAAATAAAGAGTTAGGGTTATAATATACATACCTTAAAAAGAAATTACTTTGGTTGTAAGGATCTCAATGGATTAATCAAGCTTTTTATAAAAAAAAAATGAACCCTCCTATTCCATTTAAGACAAAAAATATAAAAATTTAATCAAAGATAATATATAAGTAATAACTATTCTAAAGTTTTACTTGAGAAATAAAAGTGAGCAATAACAATTGAAAATTAATGATAGTAAATTTTATATTGAAATGATAACATGTACTTATATTGGAGAATGATCCTAATTCCTATTAGAGTTTTAAATGACACCATCGACCATATATTTAGTCTAAATCTATTTGACTAAACTTGAACTATGTCAGTCAAGCTGATAGAGTTATTAAGCATGTGCCAAAATATTTATAACTAGATTGATCTTATCAATATTTTTATGATGGGATGACTAACAATTAGAACTACATCAAATAGAATTACATAGTATGAAAATATATGTTTTTATTAGTTATAGGATGAAATATGCAAGGATATAAGTTAAAATTTTAAGCCCAAAGAAGCTATAATTAATGTAAGAATGATAAAAAGTGTTAATATGTTTCATAAACTACCAATCACATATCTAACCCTTTCTTATTCCACCCTTTAAGATGCTCACTTAGAAAGATTGAAACTTGATAGGTCTTTGTATAAAATAAAATGGTAGTAAATGATAAAGTTTTAAAATATTATGTGTATAGATATCAACCACCCGAAGCTCATCATGTGTCACTAGAGTGTGACATGGGATGGTGCTTTAGGAAATAACATTTATTTTTTATCTGACTCAAAAATTAAATACTAAAATGAATACTAATAAATGAAATAATTTAAAGTATGATACACATACATTATCTTACATTTATATATGAGTATTTCATGTTGTATTTATATTCATTACCATATAAGGTGCATTAAATCGGTTGGATAAACCCTAGGGATATAAGACTAGAGAGAAAATCAAAAAGTCAAAGGAGGGAAAACGTGAAATGGAAAAATCACAAATTTTTTTAAGCACATGAGAAATTAATAATTCACGATGAAAAAGGCTAGGTTAGGTCCAAAAGACCAAGAAATATAAATAACAAAAGGGAGGTAAAATTGTGTAAATGAAAATAGAAGGATAATAATGACTGAAAGAACAAAAAATTATCCAGATTAGGAAAAATAACATTCTAGATAAAATTGAATGATTTATGAAATAGAATAATGTAATAAACATCACTATACGATACTTAGCAATTAATAGTTAATAAAATATGGAAAATAAGGTAGTGAAATTGGGATAAACATGATAAAAATGGCATGCAAAAAGGGTGAATAGAAAAAACAAGGTCTCAAACATAAATAAGGGAGATTTGAAAAAGATAAGGAAATAATAAATAGAGAAACTCTCAACCCATAAATATATAGTTTATATTATAATGATAAATAAACTAAAAATGTTTTATTCTAGAACATGTACAAAAGAGATGGATAATAGGAAGTATAAAAGTTGGGAAAATATGTATAAAAAATATATGTGTCAAGGGTGTAAATAAAATGGGTTATGGGGGAGAAATAGTAGTACCAAGGTGAAATATAATATTTAATTGAATCAACACATTCTAATCAAATTTGTAAAACTAAGAAGCTTTCAAAAATAATGACCTTATAGACCTCAACTTAGAATCACATGTTTGGGATAATAAGAGAAGTATAAGTATCATCCCATCAAGACTAATATACATGAAAATTAATGTAGACCTATTTTTTCACAACATATTCCTAATTCTTTAGGTACCCTTAAAAAGTCTATAGTTTACTAGGAATATTGGTTACTTGTGTGATAAATTATGTGCTACTAGATATTATAATATTATGAGAGCTTGTGCCCTAGTGTACTATCCTACTACACCTTAATGGACCTCAACACTATCATTAAGCCTCTAAGGTTTGATATTTAACTAGGATACAATATGTGTTAATTATTTATCATGTATTATGGTTTGAAATTAATTTTAATATTATATTTTAATTTTTATCATTTTCTTATGATATATGATATTGATTTAAAATCATATACATTTTATTATTATTGTTCCACTTATATTTATAAAAATAAACATGGCTGTAAGAAATAGCTATCACAAAATAGTTTACACTTATTTGATATAGGAGTTTACTAAATGAACATGGATAATAAGACTCATAGACATGCATGTTAAAAGTGAGTGTTATCCTATAGTTAGCCTTTGTGTGCCAAAATGGGATAGTGAGATATAGGTAAATGATAGAAATGTGCATAAAATAATTGTACTACTCTAGATTTTAAAAATGATATAAATGGATATAGTAAAATGACAATTAGTTATGAATCATCATGTTAATAAATGGTATATGTGAATGAGGACATTAAGATAGGCTTATTAATTTATTAACATAAAATTATATGACTTATTCTAAGTGCTAAAAATCATTACACTCAACCATTGCCTCATATTTTGGGGAAGATACCTCACTAGGTTTGGAAGTAAAAGTAATCATAAAATAGTGTCCTTTTATGAATAGGGCCTTAACTAAGTTATTTCCAGGATAACCATAGAGTACATTGGTAAGATTAAAAAAAAATAAAATTAAAAACTAAAAATCCAATAGGCATAAGTAAAATATTAAGTCTAAGGGCACATAAGTAAATAATAAATAAAAGAATCAAGGAGATTTTAAGATTGACTAAATGAGAATATTCATCCATAGTCTTAAAACACAAAAAATGAAAACTAAATATCAATGGATGTAATTGATTACCAAATAAAAAAGGGCCAAAGAGAGGAACCAAGGATAACGTGTAAGTAACCCATAGGTTTGCATAAAACTAAAACTTATAATATTTGATTGATAGTATATAAAGCATGTAATAAAAATGTACTAAAATGGAATGTATTAAATAAAATGAATGTTGTGATTCAAAATTAATCTAAGGAAAGTATTTATTTTAAAGTTGGGTATTGGTCAGTTCTTTGAAGATGTGTCTCTTATTGGTTTGTAGTTTGTAAGAATGAGGTTCCATAATTTATTTTACTAAGGGTTCGATAGTTTAATTGAAAACCTATATGAATAACTTTACCTCAGTCTCCAAAAATCTATATGAATAATTTTATAATGAGGTTCAACTAAGGAATTTAGATCGACATAACTACTTTCTCTTTTTAAAAACACTCAAGGGTGGGTTAGAGGGAGTGTGATTATTTGAGTTGGTGACTCATATTTTAGTTTGTGAGGAATTTTATTTGAGAATTAGTAATGGTTCTTATATTAGTTTAAGTGTGTAATGATTCCTATATGAGATTATGTGACGTTAAAATTGAGTCAAAAGGAAAAAATTTCATTATTTTTATTCAAAGGCATCCTCTAAGGTTTAGCAAAGAAATATTCTAACCTTGTATTGAAGAGAAGTTTTAAGATAAATATTCAAGAGTTTGAAAATATTATCATTACTCATTTGATGATCTATTTTATGTATTAAAT
>JARHVA010005249.1:1080000-1127500 GCA_037957365.1 Torreya grandis | reverse complement strand
TTCTTAGCCATGGAATAATATTAATAGTCTTAGTGAATGAATCCATAAGTGATAAAATATTTAAACTTATCTTAGAGTCAATATGGATAAGTACATAATTAGTGGATGTGATCAGATTATTCTATTTTTGATTGAACACATACCTAACTAAACACATGACTTAAAAAAGAATTTAAACCTAAATGATCATAACCACATGTTGATGAGTTTCAAATTACAGTACCTTATCTAAAACCAACATAATCTTAGAATGTAAGTTTTTTCTTCATCTTAATGGTTTAAAAATATATATTATTAATATATTCAACAAGTAACTATTAAAATTAATGGATTATAATAAGTAATTCATTAGAGTGTTTCACCACTTTCGTAAGGTTTCAAACATGTCTGTGAGGGTTTCAAACTTTGAAGGATTAATGGTGGAAAGAGGAAGACTAGAAGTCATGATAGATGATACTAATAGATATAAGTCAGGTACCTTAATTGTGATGCCTTTTATCATTATCCCTAATATTTTTGGCTCTCTAATGGCCTCAATTTTCATGGTGATTATGGCATCCCTTTCCATAATGATGACAACATCGATATGCTCAATGAGGATAACAACTATGTGTAGGGATGGAATTAGTTTAGGTGTTTCATATTTTGTCCTTGTATTAAGCAAAAATACTTATAATCTAATGATGTATGAGATAGAAGATCAAATAGGGGCATCAATTCCTATGAGTCCTAAGGAACATCACAACTATGATCCCATAGTAATGGAGGTGATGATAATGTAGCAAATCCTTCATATGTAGAAGCAACCTCAAAAAAGGTAAGGGTTAAATATTTGGCCCCAAGAATAATAAATTCCATTAATATTTTTGATTACGTATATATAGAAGTGATCATGGGTATGGAAGAACATCTATCCAAATTTGAAATGATCAACAAGTTTGAGGTTTTTTTGGCATTCTCTTTGGGATCTTAACACTTGGATAATTGATAAATGGAAATACCTTATTAAAGGCAAAATTACCATTCACCCCTATGAAAAAGTTGTTTTCATTGTTATTATATTTTTTTACACTTAAAGATAGTATTTTTAAACATTCTTGGAACTATGATAAACATTGTTAGTTGCTTAAATCTTACCATCCCAACTTTAACCCCCACACCAAAATGTTCAGCAAAAAACATGTTTGGAACAGATTTCGAAACCTTCCCCTTTAGTTTTAGAATGAGGGTGTTTTAAAAACTATTAGTGATGTTGTTGGAAAATTTTGGTGTCTATATTATAAGACTTATGAATAGGGTCATACCACTTAAGCCATATTTCTTGCCTATGTTGATCTCTCCAAATAATTATCCACTTAAGACATATGAACAAGGTCATATCTATTTAGTTAGTATTTATTTTCCTTTGTATCGCAAGGAATTATCATTCCCAACCCAAGTGGAGTTGGTTATGAGGAATAAAACATGGGTTGAGTTGATAGATTATGAGGGCTTCCCATTTAGATGTCATAGATGTTTCCTCATATGACATCTTTCAAATTATTGTCCTAGCTTGAAACATAAGAGAGTAAATAATTGGTGGGTATATGAAGATGTAGAGCATATGAAAATGTAAGGAAATATAGATTCAGGGGAAGATGACACAAAATGAATCCAAAAACACCAGTGGAACATTTAGTCAAGGGTGGGGTGTTTGTATTCGTAGACCTTATCGAGAAAGAGAAACCAAAAATGCAAAAAAATGATCAAAGATTAGTGGTGGTTTCTAAAAATCCCATAGAGAAAAGTGATAAATCCTTCATATCAAGGGAAGGATTATTAGATACAGTAATGACTCAAACACCAATTATTGATTTGGATATCCATCCCCATAATACCAAATTTGGAGGAGGGGGATGGGTGGAAGTTAGTGTAGGGGACAAAAGTAAGAGGTAAAAAGGAAACAAATACATTAATTATGCCTCTCAGATATCAAATAGATAATTGAAAAAATAGGCTCTTAATAAAATAGTTTGTTACAATAATCTTTTTTTCTGATTTGGCATGTTGGCCACTATTGTTCATTTCATTCTAGTTGTTGGTGCTAGTTTCATTTTCAAGTTTGAGGGTATGATCCATCAAAATCCCTTGATGATTTTTTATGGATGCTTTGGGGATGGTTATAGTCCTTTGTCTTTCTTTGTTGTCTTTTCAGACTTAAAGTTGTCTTTGGGCATCTTAATGTCTATTTGTCTATATTCTATGGTGTATGGTCCCTAGTTTCAAACCCCTTCTTTATCCTTAATAAAAAAATATTAAAATTAATGGAAAATTTTATATCTAAATCATTCTAATTTATTCAAAAAATATTTTCTTGTTATGTTCATATAATAAAATAAGGTAAAATAATATGCCTTATACTAATATAAATCAAATACCAATATACAAGGTTTGTCACCCATACACTTAAAATTAAATTAAAAATCCTTCCAAAAAAAAACCAATAGAATGATTAAAAACTGAGTAGTGGTGTATGTCATATTAATTTATTAAAATTAAAAGCTACATCATAGCAAAGATTATAATTATAATATGACTTATCTAAGTCTAAAGTCATTTAATATGTTGTTGATTCCATCAATAAAAAGGGGTAAGATCACATCAAATGTACCTCTACATCCTTACATACACATTTAAATTAAATAATAAAAAAATTTCATGTAAATAGACAAAATAAAATACCCACATGTTCTGGTATAAATAAAATCATGACCTCACCAACATGCATGAAAATAAAATTATAAGAAGGAAAAAAAAATTGAAATGAAATAGGTGGGCACAAAGATTTGATAATGACTCATATATTCACCCAAATAAATAAATTTGGATACCAATAAAAAAAATCATATCCATAAATCATTTTGAATTTTATGGATATCAAATGATATTTTTTTGCACACCAAAATAAACTTATTATTTATCCATTGGGATAGTAAATCGTTAGCCTTTTGAGTAAAACATGGCACAATAATCCCCACTTTTTTCACAAAATACAAACACATGAACAATTTATGAGAATAAAGAGGAGGTAAATATCATCACATTGATTTTTAGCATCTAATTTTGTCCAAATGATGATGCATAAAATACAAAGTTTATTACAATGGGTTTAATTTTAGATGTTACCACCAATGGAAAAAGAGAAATAAATGTCACTTATGAAATTTATTTAAATCTCATACAATAATATCTCCCATCATCTCACCAATTGAAAACATATCAATGTTAACCATATCCTAGCATAAGCCCATCCAACCAACAAGAAATCCATGGTTTGCTTCACAAGATATTTTATTATATAAACCATATGAAAATTCATAAAATATATATTTATCTAAAAATTATTTGTAAAATATAAAAAACCCCCTTCAATATATTTTATCAGCTTAAAGAATCATAATCATGTATTTCCAACAACTAAAAAACCAAATCATAAAAAAGAGTTGTTTTACTACTTATGGTTATCACCCTTACAAATCGAATCAATGTACCCTGATAAAAGAGACAACTATACACCATTATTTTTATCTACAAACCTTATTTTTAAAATCCATTTACCTATCAATGTCTAAATCATCGATATATAATATATGGGCACCATGATATTAAAAATACATAGTATTTTAAACCCACAACCTATATTTACATAAATCCAAAGAAAAGCCAAAAAATACTCTACACATAAAAAATACATGAAAGATTATCTAGAACCCATATTTAATAACTACTATCATATTAACAAGTGAAATTAGTAAATTTCAAATGGAAAAAAAGAAAGTCATAACTAAGTATCATTTCAAAGTTTATGGCTCTCACCACTGCATACTAAAACTTTCTACCATGAATATAGATATCCAATCCAAAACATAATGGGAAAAAATATACAAGTACTAAAAATAATATTTATAAAAATAAAATATTCTTACCACATTGATGTAAAGGAATTTATTTAATATTAACCCACATGACAAAGGTTACATGCCCAAGATATCTTATATGCATACTAAACTATATAAAAACTAGGGATTCATTATCCCCATGAATAAGAAAAATGAATATTTTATTATTTGATGAAAATCATAATAATAAATTTCATGCAACAAAAAAACCATAGAATAAAACACAAATATTTATTATATTTATTTCTATCACCATTATAAATAAAGTATTTTTTCCATCAAGATAGATATATTACCTAATAGTCCTTTAGAAGCTACATTTTCATGATGTTTTTCAACATAATAAAGTAATAATATATGACCCTAATTATTAATTTGAGATTTAGGTGTCATATATTTTTTTGATAATATATGTCCTAGTCTAATCCTTCTCAATGATAATTTAATCACACTTAGCTCTCAAATCATTTCACTTTGATCCAATTTCCACATATAAACGGGTGGTTATGGCATATTGATAAAATAAGGTGGAATACTCACCATCTATATGTGCTATACTCAATTAATCCCCTATTAATTGTCTCACTTGCCACATGTGTAGTAATAACCTAATATTTTAGCTCTTAAATGGTAATTTAGTTACCATAGACTCCTATAAAAAAATACATAATCTAATTGAAAAATCTATCATAGTAACTAATAATGTTTAAATATTTCATGAACATATAAATGTAAATATAACATTAGGATGAAATTTAGGCCTAAAAATCATCACCCCACCATTATATCCTCCTTCATGATGTGCCTTAGTAGAAACCTCTACCATAATAGGAGACAACATTGACCACTAATGTGCTATCCATAATCAAATATCTATTTGTGTAAAACCATCATATACAATAGTAATATCCATAATATATTTCATCTAGATCAAATGAATATGTGCTAAATTGGACACACTAGGTTTGTCTCAATCACATCACATCTTGAAGATATAATTTAATGGATCGATATATTTGGTGTCGATGGAAAGTACTATCTAATTTTAAAATGTGTGATGCACTAAAAAAAATATTCATAAACATTTGGCTAATGATCATGTAAAAAAATACTCACATGATTATATCATAATTATAATCCATCCAAAGAACACCCCTGATACTCTATGTAAGGTCTCCAAATATAAAAATCCATTTTTTAGTTAGTCCTGAATTTGGGGACACTATATAGTACCACTAAATGTAGTATATCTAGAAGTAATCCATTTATCTACCAACATATGTTGATGTTCCCAACTGCCACAAGGCATACTTATTTGTTATATCATCATAATATGACCTCAAACCCAATAGTTTCATAATTTATTTGAGTGAATCCACCACCCAAACCTTCTCATGTAAACTAATATAGATCTTTATATAAGTGAATCAACATCATCTGACCCCTGGAGTACATAATATTATGGTCCTTTATATATAAAACAAATTGATGTATCTTATATAAAATCATTACACTACCACCATTGATAAAAATAAATAATGATATAAGTACACATATAAATGTATGCAGATGAAAAAAATCCATTATATAAAATCATATAACAATATAGTTGTATCAGTGGCAGTATACTAAGCATCACCAAAATGCCCAACCATATAATCATAGGTTTTTCTATCTACACCTATCAACTACCACCTTGTAAGGCCACACATATGCCAACCATAAAAAATCTCAAAATACAACACACATCCTCAAGTGTCACATTCATATCCCTCATTAGGATACAAAAGGTGGAATTATCATAACCATTACATTGTGTTATCATTCTCATCATACGGAATCACTTATAACCATCGAACATGATTAAGCCCAATCACATCAAGATTGGCTCTCTTTGTGTTACTTAATTTCTAATTCTTTAATAATATTAATAATATGGCAATTTTAGATGCCAAATATGGATTTTACATGATATTCTAATATTATACAATTGAAAAATATCATTTATGGATCAACCCTTTAGTTTAGGACCTTTCTGCTACTGCAAGGGTCATGTTCATAATCTAATTATGCCTAAATACTTACCATATATTTCAACCTAGATATTTTGATTATTATAATGAGCTAATCCCACAATATTCTTTAAACATGACTAATGTATTCCACTATCCTCCTAGACACTACGATATAGGTTAGGACACTAGCTTTGATGCTATTGTCCAAATTTTGATGCTAGATTATGTACCTTCTAATAGATAACATTTTAAAATATTAAACAAGTATATGTTTTTAAATAGTATTATTTTAACCCTTATGTGATTAAATTTTAAAATGTGTGGTGTAAATAAAAAAAAAACAAATTCATTATACATATATAAATTAATAAAGTAATCACCTATGAATCTCACTTAATCATCTACATAACTAAGTCTACTATCCTATTATTTCCTAACTGCAAATTAGTCATATTATTAATATTATTACATGTTTGAATTTATAATATAACTCACTACATGGACTCTAATAAATCATATTACATAATTGTTCACACATAAACCCACATAAACTAGTGAACTACATTGGTATGAGGCTATCTTCAAAGTATTGGCTATCTAGGAAGTTTTCAATGACATAGGGGTTTTTGACATTCTCTTGAATTAACTTTACACCACTCTAGCCTATTTTTTAAAGAGGCATGCTTTAATTATATGACTTAAGGTTTTAAGATACATAATGATATCTATAATCTACACACATGATCTAAATAAATAATTTTGAAGGTGACAATGAACCTTTATAAATGTAGGTGGAATTTATTGAAAACCATGTGTATTATTGGATATGATAGATCCATCAATTTCTGATCAAACAATAGATGTTAGATATCATATGTATAAATTAATTTCCAAGATGATAGAGAAATATTTTCCACTATCTGATGAATCATAAATGAACATTATCCAAACTATTTCTACATTTTAAATTCCCATATATCATTATGCATCATTCAATAAACTAAGTATTATTAATTATTCATGTTCATGCAAACAAATTAATGTTTGGCATTATAATTTATGTACTTAACATATTTCCATAATTGACATATATTATGAATATAGATTATTTAGTTGGCATATTTTTAGAATATTATATTTTTTAGATTATTAGGATATTATATTTATTATTATTTCTAAAAAGTGTCAAAAATTTGGTGAACTTGATCACTATTCTTTTTACCTAACATCACTTTCTTTCTAAGTTTCATCCTTATTGAATTCTAGATTGATGTCATTACCTTTTAGACCTAATTTTTTTCCAATTATTATTGGCATCTTTGTTTCTCATTCATAAGAAATAACAAATGTTCCTAACAAAGATATTTTTAAAAAGAAATATAGGGAAGAGTTAATTCATCATCTAAACATAAATCAAGAAGCACTTGATGAATTTTTATGTGTTGCAATAGATGAAATTAGTAATCGTGTTAAGGCTAATGCATCCACATATAGTAATGGTGAATCTTTAAATGGTACTACCACCGATTCAATTCAATTATCCCTCCACTTTATTACACCAATTATTAATACATCTATTGGGTCATATGATATGTATTAAGATCATTGTTCCCTAAATATAAAAGAAATATTATTACATCCTCCATGGGAACCATCAATGATTCAACTCAATTACCATTTATAATGCCTACATCAAAATAAGTGGTGTTTGCATCCTCTTTGGTGATTTCCAAATATTAAATCTTAATGTTAATGGGTCTACTACTAAAAAACTTATCCAAGTTATTCAAGATTTATAATCTACGTTTACATATTTTGAGATAAAAACTTTAAATTCAACTCACTCTATTCATTCACAAGATGTATTAAATAATACTCTTGCTCAAGATATATCAAATAATACTCTTGCTCAAGATATATCAATAAACCTTTTGCAAAACGATTTTGTCTATAACAAGTGATAACAAAAAATTTAGCTGTGTCATGTATATGAGTATTTTACATGTTATTGAAATACCTTTAAATTAATACGCTCTATGTAGTTCCCTATATAGTGTATAGATGAATCAATTATATTCATTCCAATAGGTTAATTATAGTATCACAAGCTGAATATGAGAAGTCCTATAAAAATAGATCTTTAATCCAAGAAATATAATTATGCAACCTACTAAATTTAGTCATGAGTGAAATGGTAAGTTAAATTCCATCGCTTTTCCAAGGCAACCAGTACTACAAAGGTTATTTCATTAGAGATACATATTGGACCCTATGGAGCCATCATCTACACCTTCATGAACCATTTAGTTGTTGATAGAAGATCAACATGTTTTGGAGAAGGTAAAATGAGCTAAATTATAGCTACACCAAATAATCAACCAATCAATAAAGAATGTGTTCTACAGACCACTATAAATTTTACCATTTCATCATGACCACATAGTCCTATGAGGAATAAGAAAATTATTATGTATTATAATATTTTACCATATGGCACATATATATGATCCTTGACAGCATGACTAGTTTGTTGTACATGATATTGAGTGTAGATAACTAAATGAGCATACATAATATGATATTGAGTGTAGATAACTAAATGAGCATACATAATATGAGATCATAAGCTATCCTTATCATTAAAATTTTTTAGAAAATAAATCAAAAATAAAATAAGCTCTAAATTATAATTACATTCAAATATAGAAAGATACAAAAATATTTATCATTCTTATTATATTTTTAATATGTTGTTTACTTGTTATTAGTAGATAAAATGTCATTTTGTTTCTATACACACTTGTATGTTTCTTGAAAAAATGAGAGTTATAAAGGTATATACTAGATCCACAATACATGCACATACAAATGTTTGACCTTTCCTCTACCCGTATGAGACACTATGCTAGGGGCATATATTTTTATTGGTCATGATTGATAAAGGATTTATTGTGTTATGATAAATTTACATAATTATGCTGATCTTATATTCTAACACTTAAATTTTTCTATATTGATGCTTATATCATACACAATGTGATGGATATCTTATGCTACATGAAATATTTTACCGCATGTATTCAAGGACTATCATGATATGCCTATCTTATTTTATTATACTTCACTTATTCATATTGTCACATGGATTACATTACTGTACATCATGTTTTCTATATTTTTAGTAATTTGGAACATATGAACATGTTCCTTATTTTTTTTCACAATTACCACTGAGTGAAATTATTTATTTAGTTCATATACATTTGAACATGGTATTCCCATTGAGTGTGTGAAATTTGAATCTATAGCTTATTTGTGGTTTTCTTATAGCCCATTTTATGTGAAATTTGGTGTTATTATTTATGTGTTTGATTATTTATTGATGTTATTCTTGTTAATTATATACATTTCTATTATATATATCATGCATCTTAAGGATTGTTATGTTTGGATACTAAGAGATTAATTGATACATATACTTAAAAATGGTTACTCTATATTATTTTTAATTACATGGTGGATATATATATATAACATGGTTATGTTAATAATTTTTAGATAAGGTGACTATCACATTAAATTCCCCTTATATGAGACATGAGTTTACATACACACAATTAGAATAATTTGATAGAATTAATATTCATTAAAATATACACTTGGATTAGAATCTTAAGAATTTGTCACAAATTTTCATAGATTTGAGACATATATTTTGGAATTCTTATAGATAGTATACAAGTTTTATAGATAACAGGTTAAATTTTGATATATAGTTTTTTTTAGACAAATTAGAGGTGCATGTGCCATGAAGATGCACCAAATGACATATGCATATTAAAATTATATACACATTTATGCACTGACTATACCAAGATGTAAAAATTTATATTTTATTTATCTACATCAGTTGGATCCATTGAGTAATACAATTGATACAAATTACCATTGATGGCCTTCACACTACTCCCATTTGGTAGGTTGTTATGGTTATACCATTTGACTAGGGTGATATTGACTAGATTGGATAGATTATTTATTTATTTGAGTTGTGCAATTGAGATTAAGTTATCATGATGGTTTTATAAAAACTTGCCCTTGTATTATATTGGGGGAATAATCACCCTCATAATTTATTTTTAACATCTCCAAGGTTCAATTATGAACCTCTATGCAATGCTTTGACAAGAAAGTGCCATTACCAAAGAAAAATAGTAAGCATAAATATTATTGCATTGAGACACGTGTACTCCTTGGTATCTTTTATTTCAAGAATTTCTATTATTTGAAATTTCAGATTATATGTATTAATTACACTAACATTCTATTGGTTGTAGGTAATATTAAAATAACAAATGAAAAAAAGGCTCAAGTTAAATCAATGTGTATTGTATACACCACTATATGCATTTCATTTAATTTAGCCTAGTAATTTCATTTAATTAAAATATTGGATAGGGGGTATAAATATAGATGATAGATTTGAATGTAAAATAATGAAAGTTAATTATACACATGACAAATCTCACACATGGCTTAACCTTTCAATTTATGAAATTTTAGTTATTGTGAGTCTCATGTTCGACATATTATTGTGCCTAAATGCTTATGCTATATTCTAAACATGGTATAATTATTACCTAAATCACCTGTATCCTAAAATATACATAAAAACTAATCAATATCTTACATTATTAGTTAAAAATATTCAACAACTATCTATCCTCATAGACACTATTATCAAGGTCAGTACATCAGTGTCCCATTTATGATATTAATGTTTCTACCTTAGAAAATATAATATTTGAAAAAATTAGAAAATGTATCGGTTGGACTATAGTATTAATTTAACATTCTCATGAGATAATTTAAATTTAGGTGTGGTGTAAATATGAAATAAATCCCACTCATTATACATATAATAATTACTAAAGCGATCACCTATCAAGCTCATTTAAACATTCACAAAACTAAGTTCTATTTTCTTATTTTTTATTATTTCATAATTGGTCATATAATAAGTCCTCTTACAGGTTTGAATGAATCGAATAACAACCCATGATATGTATTTTTGAAGTTATAGGATAGATTACTACATACATTCCCATATAGCATATTGCAAAAAATTTCACAACAAAGCTCACATAAAGGGGAGAAATACATCAGTTTGAGGCCATCTCTAGAGTATTTCTTATGTAGGCATCACTCACTAATATAGGGGTACTTTAAGTTAGTTATAATTAACATGAGCCCACTAAACCCTATTTTATATAGTGACATGCAGTAAATGGAGTAGCTAGGGTTTTGAGTTACACACTAATATATATAACATGTGCAGATGATTAAAATACAAAATGCTCAAGGCAACAGTGAATCCTAATAAGAACATATATAAATTACATAAAAGGACTTGTATTCTATATATGGTAAAATAATTGATTTTTGAACAAAAGCATCGATGCTAGTATCCCTATTTCGATGGTAGCGTCTAAGCTAAAAAATAATTTATTTCTAGACCTTGATGAATCATAAATGAAAATTATATTTATCATTTATGAACTTTTATTTCTTATATATACTTGTACATCATTCAATAATCTAAGTATTATTCTTTATTCATGTTTAAGAAATTAAATTACTATTTAGCGTTATATTTACATATTTCACATATTTCCATAATTTAATATTATGTCAAAATATATTTTAAATATATTTTTTTAAGTGGCATGATTATATAATAATTTAATTTTTTATCATTATTTGAAAATTAATTAAATAGCCACAACTAATATCGTCCACTTCAATTTATGCCTACAATGATAAAATATGACATCAATGTAGGAAAATTATAAAAATATAAAAAAAATCACTAAAGGAATTAAAAATTTTAACTCTAAAAAATGTTAAAGACATATCCATGGTTGAATATAAAATATTTCACATAAGTACTTTTTCACATGCATAGATCGATAGAAAAGTTTGTGAAATATTTTTACAATTCTACATAGTATCGAGATAGGATTCAACTAAATGGATAATTACAAATAATAGTGAAAAACATTTATTTTTATAAATAAAAGTTCAAAAATTAAAATTAAAATTAAAATCAATTATTGAAAATTATGGATTTCAAAAACATACCAATTCCACATCACACTTAAAATGTAGGGAAGCTTACCTTGTCTTGAATCAAAATATTGAAAAATTTAATTTGTTTCCCATCATTCTAAAATAAATCTCAAAATAAAAAACTAATAATATGAAAATTAAGTTAAAATTTTTTTTGAGCCAAATAATTTTTATGATTTGATTGCACGTAATGTATTGATAAATAAAAATGAAAATTAATCCTTCAAAGACTTGTGCACATGATATCTTGAGAAATATGTATGAAAATTAGTTTATGGTGATGTGTTGGAATACATGTAATGTATTCTTTTGCATGTTGAAACTTTAATGATTGTGTTCCTTATACATATATCATACCATATACTCCTTACTATTGCTATATTATTTATATATAATTGGCACTTTCAACAACAATTATCTTAAACCAATCAATTGGATTTATCTAATTATAATGCAAAATTCACAACAAAATTAAAGTGGTCAATGTATCAAATTTATCAAGGAGAAAATCTATTTCATCTAAGAATTTACAAATAGTTAAACTTATTTAGTCTTACATTTACTTTCATGCAATTTATTACATACTCTTGTTCCTCAAATCAAAATGAAGGTATAAATCTAAGCGATTATAGAATATAATTATATGAAAAAAATGATCCACTAAATATGACCCTCAAATTTTATAAATAAAATGTTATGGGAGGATCCTAACATTTTTTCTTACCTATTTTAGCTGATGATAGAGGCATTCCTTGTAGGACTTCATTTTTATATCCTTTTATCCCTTTATTATAGGTTGTAATACCTATCAACACTTACTCTTTTATCCTTAATAAGAAACTATATGCTGAAAATATAATGGGATCATTTATTTTTATCCCATTTAACATGGTTCACAAATGTTCTGATAATCTTCACACTATATATTTGTGATATGGGTTGTAAATATTTTTGAAATTTTATAAAAAATGGTAATAAGAGTGGTGGAATTTTCAATCTAGATTCACTTGATTGGAAAAATATGAGCTATATGTTGCCAAAGATTTGTAACATTATACATATTCAAACACACACACAATCCATATGCACATACATAAAACATTTTAATTAGATTCCAAGTGATTAAAAAAATCAAATTTATATACAAAATACAAATTTAAAAAACTCAATATAATTTAAAAATAGAATTTCATATACAAAAAATAGGTTTCACAGATTCAAAGAAATTCATAAATCAAATTGCATATGCAGAATATAGGTTTAAAATATTCAAATTAATTTAAAAATAATATATACATGAGAAATATTTACACATGGCTATAGATTTTAGTAACTTATGACATATATAAATACTCAATTCAAAAATACATGAATACAAATTGATACACAATTGAATACATATGCATGGGCATATGAAAAAATAATGGAGAATGAATTACAAGTTTAACATATAATCACAATTAATCATATATAATCAAGGAATTTTATAAAAAAATTCAAATTCAAAAGAGTGTGATGTTGTTATGCACATATTTCCATTCTTCAATTTCAAAAAAAAAATCAAATCTCAAAAATAATGATACTTTTCCATACACACAAGCTAAAATTATTTTTATATATAAAATGGTTGTTATTTCACATTAAATAGGTTGTAATTGTAGTCATGATATGGTCATGAATATTCTTAATTCCATTTAAATAATATATTTTCATTTTAAGTAATGTGATTAATTCTATTACAAGTGATCTACCTATGAGTCTAATCATACTTAATGGATTTGGAATTACTTCTAATGATCCCATTGAATGGATCTGATTTTTCTTACAAGTGATCTATGTTTGATTATTATGTCACTCAATGTCCTTGGCAACACTTATTTCAAACCCATCATTGTTCCAACTTATTTTAGACTAGTACATTATAAATTTCCCCATTTAAGAGAGTTTGAGCATACATCTTTCCCACTCAAATGATTGATTAGTTATTAATAATTAAAACTTGATCAATCTCAATTCATAAAATATTCAACATAAGGAACCACCTCTTTAAATCCTTTAACAAGGGGGCATATTTATCAAAATTATTATATTGGGAGACAATATTATAGATACATTAGTTATTCAGGTTTTATATGGTCCTAAGTTTAGTGACACCTAATGGAATATAACTCTCCCATTACATCTTGAGGGATTATTCATTTCCCTAGTTAGGAAATGAGCGGCACTAAAATAATCCTCTTTCCAGTTCCTTGGGTTAGCTCATGACCCATCATACTTCCACTCCTAAGAGCATTAATATTATCTATAGGTAAAATAACATCACATGTATATATAACACATCCTCATTGATTAACCTTTACAGTTCAATATCAAATTTAGATAAATAAATTTAATAGACACACATTGTTTACTACATGTGTTATTATAAGTTTTTCTATTTAGTATATTCCAAAATCAAAACTTCAAGTCAAAGATAAATTATGTGATACATATTCATGTATAATTCTCTCATTTTATCTATAAATTTTATATTTGTATAAAATTTGAGGGGAGGAAAATAAACACCCAAATTTGGTACAAGTAAATCTTGAATACCTTTATATGTAATTTTGTACATATATACCATTGATGATGAATGGTGTATAGATTGGTGAAATTATTTATGTTTTCCATCTTTATTTTGTACATTCATGTGGTCACTTTTTCATTTTTTTAAATCTTATGAATATAATAATGGGAACCCATTTTTCATATTTATCTATTGCTTCTCTACTTTCTATAAAATTTAGTCATTTCTAGATGGGTCTAGGTATATCGACCTAACAAGTGAAGCATAGAATTTTCCAAGCATAGTGTGCATATTTATTTCAAGTCTTATTTTATTTATATCAATAGTTTTGTCTATTTGGTTGGATTAATCAATCTAATAGGTCTCCTGAGCTAAAATATAAATATCTATAAATACACATTTACTATAAGGTATTAGAGATGGCATATTAAATTATCAAGATATATAAAAAGATAAAAGTTTTTGACAATATAATATTTTGAATCTAACTCTCAAATTTTAAAAGTTTGAATAAATATTTTCATGATTATGGCAAGGGTAAAATAGAATAATGAGAATCTAGATTTTCATTCATAATTTCACACATGCACAATAGCCAAAAATTTGTTATCAAATTATATCCCTCTTCATAGTATTATAAATGTAGAGAAATGCTTGGTTACTAAATGGAGACTGATCAAAGTTATTACAACTCAATTTATTTCAGATAAAACCTTTTATTTTATGTCCAATTAGTTTTTGTGTAATAACTATGGTTTTTTATTGCAAGCACCTCGATGTAATATTTCAGCAAAGACATAATCTTGATAATATCAATGAACAGAGCCATAGATGACAAAATGGTTAGTTTTTTCAGATTCAATATGGATAAGTACATATTCAAAGAACATGATAATCTTATTATATTGTCTATCTAACACATACCTTTACAAACCAAGGCATAAAAAATATCTTTAAACCTAACAATGACAAATGTTTGATAATGCATTTTAAATGATTGTATATGATCACAAACCTATATAATATTATAATATATGTTATCTTATTCTTAGTGGTTTAAAAACATATCATATTACTATATTCAACCAATTTCTATTAAAATTATTAGCATATTTTATACTTAAAGAATTTTGATTTATTCAAAAATAATGTAAAATAGTATATCTTATCTTAATATAAAGCTAGTTAATTATAGCCAACCATAAATGTCATTATGTTTTTTATGTATAGAATAATGTAATGAATCCATGACACAAATATAGATAATTATATAAAATAAATGAAAAAAATCTTGTTGTTTGTGTTATTTAATGTAAAGATCATACCTTCATTTGATACTAATAGTAAAGAATAAATTATTCATACTATTTCCAACGAATCATGAGCCAACATTAAAATGATAATACATGATTCAAGTATTAAAAAAACAAATAAATTGTATATCTATAAAAATTTATTTGAGAAGAATGAATAAAATTCTAAAATTCCATAACAAATAATTCAAATATCAACATATGACGTTTGTCATCCATATGCTTAAAACTAAATTGAAATTCCTTTCCATTTTTCCAAAAACCCATATAATAATTCAAAAATGCGTAGGATTCATGACCTATTAGTTTATTAAACCTAAAATCTACATAATCTCAAATATTATGATTATAATATGTGTTATATATGTGTACAATCATTATTTATTATGCAAAACAAAACAAAATTTTCAATGTACTATTAGTTCTAGAAATAATAAGGGGTAATAGAACATAGAATGTACCTCATTAAAAGGGTAAACAAAAAAAAAACTAAATTTTTTTATCATAATGATGTAAATATGATTATATTCATTCTTTTACATCTAATCTAGTCTAAATGATCACATACAAAATGCTAAGTTCATTATGGCAGGTTTAATTTATGACATTTCCACCAATGAAATAAATAACATAAATATTATTTATAAAATTTATTAACCTCTTGTCAAATCATAAATCCCATAGCCTAAATAATACAAAGAAAATCAATGCTAACCATAGCCTATCATAAGCCCATGCAACCATCAAGAGACCGATGGCCTGCTACACAAACTATTTTATTGTGTAAAGCCTATTAATATCATTAAATGCTCAATTATCTAAAATTACATTGTAAACTAACAAAAACAACTTTAAATCTATTTTATCATATTAGATAATCATAATTATGCATTTACAATAACCTAAAAACCAAAACATAAAAAAATATGTTTCACAATTTATGTCTCTCACCCTTACAAATCAAACCAATCTACTATGAATGAAAATACAAATATACACTATTATTTTTACCTTAATTTATTTATTTTTTTCAAAATTACCTATCAATATCTACGTGGTCAATCTAAATTCTATGGTCACCGAGATATTAACAATACACAAAATCTAAAACCCACAACCTATATTTACAAAAACCCAAACAAAAACCAAAAATTACTCAAGATCTCCAAATATGTGTGATAAACTATTTATAACCCCATTTTAATATTTAATCTCATCTTAAAGATTAAGAAAAGTGTATTATCAGTGGTCAAAAAGTAAATTCATAACTAAATATCCTTTCAAGGTTTTTAGATTTGACCATTGCAAACTAAAAGTTTATACCATAAGGATAGGTATCCAATCCAAAACTTATTGAAAAAAAATATCAACCCCAAGAACCAAATATAAAAAATAATTATTACCACATTGATATAAAGGAATTGATTTAATTTAACCCACTTGAAAATTGTCATATTCCCAATATCTAGTCTATCCATACTAAACCATATAAAAAAGGGATGTGTTGTCCCCCTAAATAACAAAATGAATGTTTAGTTGTATGAAGAAAATAATAATAGTATTTTTAATGCAATAAACTTACCACCATAGAAAACACAAACATTCATTAGATTTATGAATATCATTGTTACAAATTAAACCTTTCCACGATCAAGATAGAGATAAATATCCACATATATTATCCACCTCAAAGTTAATTAAAAATGGTATTCATGTCTAAAAAAACATTATACAAATAAACTATTTTTATGTAATTCAAATGACAATAATTTTAAACCAAATCTGTAGTCTATGCCCATAGAGTCATCAAAACTACATAATATTTTAAATGTGCAACATTTTCTCACATAGTTTTTAAAAAAAAATATATATGAGATGATAGTAGAGATTGAATAAGTATTTTAAATAGTTTTTCATAGCTTTCCTATATAATGATAGAGATAAACCATATTGAAAATGTTGTGTGATAAGGAATGCATAAAAAAACTATCGTATATGATTGATGAGATACCAAAATTACCCACTTAAAATCTCCACTATCATCTTTAAAAAAAATTGAGTTAAAAATGGATAACAAGCCGAATTAAAACCATAAAACATTTTTAGGTTTATGGATCTTAGCATTACAATTTAACACTTTCCATAGTGAGGATAGATAAAAATATTAAAATATATTTTCCACCATAAAATTTAATTAAAAATTATATAAGTTTAAGTACTAAAACTTAAACAATAAATTATGTTCTCACAACATTTTCTTAGGGAAATGGAATTGATGTTAGCCCAATTCATAGTGGGTACATCCTCAATCTATGTTATATATTACAAAATCAAAGAGATGAAACAATAATTTAATACATGCAACACAAAGCTCAGCTATAGACAGACTAATATTTTTCCCTATATTGATTTGATACAATACAATTGGACATTATATAGCAAGAAAAATAGCATAACCACTTCATATAACATAGGATCTAATGACCTAGAATAGTCATAGGCACAAACAAACCTTACGAGAATACATTTCCTTATAATAACAAATAAACTAATATATTATAATAGGTTTAAAATACTTAAACCTATATAAAAATTAATAATGTTATTAAATAATAACATATATTCCATAGAGAAATAAAAAAAAAATATAGGGCTCCTTTATCCCACTATATATGTAAACTAAATGTTTCACTATGCGAAAACATAAAAAGTAATTTTACTTTCACTCGAACCTTGCCACTTCTGGAAAAACTCAGTAAATGTCATTAATTAAATTTATTAACCTATTAAACTATTGTATATACCATGTGAAAATTGATTTCTCATAAAATATATCTAAATAACCCCTTTCAATATACACTACCATCTTAAACAATCACAAATTATTTCAATGTTTATGGTTCTCATGTATGTAAACCAATCCTTTCCAACATAACAATAGTGATAAATATTTATATACATTTACTATTATGAACCTTATACAAACATTGACTTGGAAATGACTACATACCCATGCTGTGCTTTATACATGTTAGTCTCTCAATATTACACAATGTTTCTAGCTAAAATGGCATGGAAAACTATTTAAAATCAATATTTAGTCTCCATTATCTTCTAATATCAGAAATATGTCTTTTTTAGGATATCATGGGCTCATACATAGGGTAAATTACAATTACCTTTGTTTCCCTCATTCCTCTTGCCTATGACACTCAGCAATCCATGCAATTGCATACAACCCATCCAATATATTAGATTAAGCTCAACACAATGTGAAAATATAGATTCTTTTGACATATGCAATGGAGGCCCCTTTTCTAGAGTTAGTGATGATGAAAATGGATGCCCACCAACTCCTCCTTATGCTCTTAGATGTCACCCCATAATAGACATAAACCCACTTAGATCCCTTGGTGTAGTCAAATGCCATTTTATAAATGGTAGGAGATATTCAATTGAAAAGAGGGGCACTCAAAAGGTTTTGGTATACAAACCCTATAACATTACCCTAACATAAGTCTTGTAGGAAAATGTTCTACAGAAAGTGTTGGTTACAACAGCTCATCACCTCTCCTTTTCTAAAGTGGCATATAGGAATAGGCTTGATGGGAAGTTGCTAGCTCCAACCAAGTCTATTACCTTTATCTACTTCAAAGGATGACCAATCCTACAAATACTTGAATGGGAATATGCACTTTTAGACATAATTATGATTTGTCATTTTCATATCTTTTGGCCTTCCCTCCCTGATCTACATGGCTAGATCAAGGGTAAATGGAAGCCCCTCGTGAAATCTATCCTTGAAATCTTCCTCTATCATAAGGGGTTTTTTATAGTTATTTTTGATCTACTAAAAGATAAAAATAATATTCTTTTGGATACCAGGTGGACATGTGATCAAAAATTCCCATTGTCTAAGCCTTGGTTCCCAAATTTTGGCCTACATAGGGAGACAATTTAAATGTAATTAGTTTGGGTAAGGCTTCCTTATTTACCCCAATAATTTTGGATATAAAATTGCTTCAAATCCATTAGAAACTCTCTTGGTAATTTTATCTCTATGGATTTAATCATAGATTGGTATCACCATCTTACTTCCCATATGTTGGTTTTACTGGATACTACATCAGATCTTCCTAAGTGTATTCAATTGAGGGTTAAAGATAGTATCTAGAAATAACCTTTATACTATGAGAGTTTACCTTTTCTCTTCTAAAATTGATTTAAAATAGGTGATTTAGCCTCAACTTGAAACTCTTCTAAGCATAAAAAAAGAGTCTCTTGGTGGAAGGAAGCCCTTATAGAACATAATTTTTTCAGTAGTGATCTTGAGGATACTGATTCTCAGGAGGATATAGGTAATGAACATTCAAATAGGGAGGGTTTCAAAATAGATGAATAGCCATAGTTGATCAAGCTATCCCTAGGGCAGAGGACATGGAAATTTAAATTCCTATATCAAGGGTCAATAATATAGATGTTGTACCTACGAAGGATATATCTCTACCCATTAAATCCACTAAAATACCAAACCTTGTATTCTCTAGAATCAATGAATGATAATGGAGAATGGACCAAATTATATAAAAATAAAGAGGTGAACACATTGTGATGGATAATTCTTTAAGCATGTCCCTCCACTCTCAATGGACTTGAAATAGAACCCTGACGAATGATGGTTGATGTTATGAAAGACCCTCTACCATTGGAAAGTTATTCAAAATCTCCATTGGTGGAAGATTTGTGGATGATCCTCTATTCTTGTATGGGGCATAGTATCTTTTAGTTATTTCTCTTAGAAGACTACCAGTTAGGATTGTAGTTTTTGTTAAAACATTGTGGTTATTGGATCCCTTGGTAAGTATTTTTTTGTATTCTCGGTTCCCACTAGTAGAGGAGTTTCATTGGAGGGTGCATGTCTTATCTTTCTCTATTTTGTATAAATCTATGGGAAATTTAACACCTGTGACCTTTTACACTATCTAATAAAAAATCTCCATTGTCATCTTATAAATAACAAATATTGCATTATAAATAACTAAAAGATACAAGCCCAAATAGAATTCATTTAAAATATTTATGATAATAACAAAGAAAACTATAAAAATATATTTTATGACATAAAAATTACTAATAAATTACTTCATAATGACTACATGCCCAAATTCTATTTTATGTGTCGAGCTATCAAAATCATACAATATTTTAATCACCATATCTAAAACATATTTTTAATATCCACTATGATCTTAAAGAATAAAAAATATTAAATTACCAATGGCCAGCAAACCAAATCATAAGCATAAATTATTTCAAAGTTTATGGATTGTACCATTTGAAATTGGATCCTTCTGCCATGAGGATAAAGGTAAATATCCATTTATATTTTCTAATAAAATTACTACAATTTTTTTTATCAACATCAGTAATAAAAATTAGAGAAACAAAATGTTATCATGATATTCACAAAAAAGAAAAGAATTCAACTATTTTGACATAATAATGTATGGATGACCAATTTATGGTCTATATTGATAAAATATAATGTTATTTGTCTTTCAACCTTAAATGTGGACCATCAATTAGTTATGAACCTGATGGCTTAACATGGTAGGTCAATGACTATCGATATAATTAATTTGTATACATGTAGCTTTATTTTATTCTTTATTTCATCTTAATATGACTTTTATGAATATCCATTATCTTAGTGATACTTTTTGTCATAAATTTTGAGTGTTAATTATAAATCAAGGGAAATAAAAAAAATTCATTGGTAAATATCATGGTTTTTATAAGATAATGTAACATAAAACAAATCAAAAAAATAATAATCATGCTCAAAAAGAGAATGTAAAACATCAAATAAAATAACATGCCATGGGACCGACACCTAGCTCAACTGAGCAGAGGAAAGCATCTTTCTTCAGCAAATTGTTTTCAACCATCATCCAAAAGATTTATACATGAAGACCCTCGTAAGTGGAGGGGAATATTGGAAGAATTATAATACCACAATTCTACTTTTTCTACTATTTTTGCACTATGGTCCATTCGCCATTGTCTTCTACAAGTTATAGGTATATGGGTATCGATTCAATTGATTTAAGGGGACTAGATTTGTCATATGCTATTTCTACATCCTTTGAATTTACCCTTAGAAAAAATATTTCAATCTCTATGTCTTCCTCTATAGAGATAGATTATTCAAAGGATTTTGAATATGAGTCCAACACCTCCCTCTTAAAGTCTTCTCTATGTATATCCTTCTTAGAATCACTCTCCTCAATGTCACTTCCAACAACATTATGTTCAAGAAGGGCATCATTCTACCAAGAAAATCCATTTTTATCTTTAATAGAGTTTCAAGCCAAAGGTAGATACCATATTCCAAAACAATTTCAACATCAAAAATGCAAAATCTCATAATTGAGAGACTAGTTCCAAATACTCTCTTGAACCCTCAATTCTATAGTCTTTGAAAGATATAGATAAACCTTTAGATTAACCAATGCATGGGAAAAAGTAGGATGGTGATAAATTTTAGTAATTGGGTCGAAATAAAATAGATTCACCCAAAGAGTTACATTTGGCTTTGAAACAATCTTCTACCCAAAACCACAGAGATAAATAAGGCAACATTATCCAAATCAGTTGGACATTAAAAGTCCCCTTTAGAGGGTCAAATTTCAAAAATAATGGATTGAATAGTTGAATGTTATGATCCAAAGACCACTTGGAATATCGAAACACAAAATTTATCTTATCTAATATATCAAAAAAAAACTATAAAGAAACTCTTGGCGTAGGGAAAAATACGTAGATTACCTTCTATTATAGGCTTCTACATTATTCTTATCCATCCATGAAAATCAGGTAGGGAAGGCCAAAGATTGAAAAACTGACATATCATTGCTAGAGTTGAGTGCTCCTGTTCTTACTCTAAGATCTCCAAAACATGTCTCATTTAATCCAGATTAATGGAATAAATATAGTTGGGACTACTGACTTCCCAGCATACCTATTCCTGGAGGTTGATTCACTGTAAGAGGGTCATTAGACTGTTTCTCTAACCAACACCTCTATTTTTTGCAAGCTATATCCATTCTACTACAGACCCCTCACAATAGGATCAACCTTAGATCCAATAGCTTCTATCATTGCCACTGCCAGTGCTGGTTAAGAGGCAGAGGAAAAGTAGAGAAAATAGAGTTCCAACTCTTTTAGAGTTTTCTCAAAAACTAAAACAAATACTCAATAAAATAAAATACTTCTTCCATGCTTGTGCACATACAGAAAAACAACAATTATAATTATATATTCTTTTTTTTATATAGAGCCATAGCCTAGACATATATAAAGAAAATAGAGTATTTGTTATCTGTTGAACTTCTCACTTCAACTCTAAAAATAGAGCATTACATTTTCTAAGTAGCACCCTAATTAAAAACATCACAAAGACTAGAAAGAGGACTTGACTGACTGCATTTTAGAATTAACAAAAACCATCCTTTTTTAATACGCTGGTGATGAGAGCCCATACATTCATGACAACACCTGTAGAATGGAGAACAGACAGGGCAGGTTTCTTTTTCAAAAGTCTTCAAAGATTAATTTGAAGTGATGCATGATTAGAATAGTTGGAGGATGAATAGGAGGAGGAGTAAATATGGTTGTTGGGATTACATATCCAACACTGCCCCTTAATCACAACTACTACCATCCAGAACTCCCAGAAGATATCTTAGATACTCAAAGCTTTCTTTTGGTAATGGCTTGGTGAAGATATCTGCATACTGATCTTGAGACCTACAAAAAACTAGAAAGATTTCTCTATTGTTTATTAGTTCTCTAATGAAGTGATACGGTGTGTCTATGTGTTTACTTCTCTTGTGAAAAACTAGATTCTTTGACAATGCTATGGTTGAGTTATTGTCACAAAAGATCTTTGTTGCCTCTTCTTGTTCTTGCCTGAGATCTTTCAACATTCTTCTCATCCAAACTACTTGACATGATGTACCTGTGGCTGCTACATACTCTAATTTAGATGATGAAAGAGTGAAAATTGGTTGTTTCTTTGAAGCCCAAGAAACTACACATGTTCTAAAATGAAAGACAACCAAAAGTGCTCTTCCTATCATCAATGCTTCCTACACATTTACTATCTGTATATCCAATCAGCTTGAACTCATTTGAATTTGCATACTGAATGCCATAGTTCCTTGTTCCACTCACATATCTAAGAATTCTCTTTCCTGCTTGCCAATGAGAGTCCTTTGGAGACTCCGTGAACCTTGAAATGAGACTAACTGCATACACTATGTCAGGCCTTGTGGCTATTAAATACATGAGGCTACCAACAAGCCTTTTATACAAATTTGGATTAATGTTGGCTCCTTTATCATGCTTGCTTAATTTTAGTCCTCTGACAATTGGTGTTGGAGTTGATTTACAATTTGTCATGTTAAACCTTTTCAAAATGTCATTTACATACTTAGATTGGGAGATGAATATACCCTTATCATTTTGGTTTACCTCAATGCCAAGAAAATACTTCATGAGACCCAAATCAATCATTTCAAATTCCTTTTTCATAGATCCTTTAAACAAATCAATTGCCAAATCACTCGTGAATATCAAATCATCAACATACAAGCAAACACTTATGATCTCACCTTGCTCATTCATCTTGGTATACAAAGTAGGCTCACTTCTACACCTATTGAAGCCATTTTGCAAAAGATAAGAGTCAATTCTACTATACCAAGCTCTTGGGGCTTGCTTGAGTCCATAGAGTGCCTTTTTTAGTTTGTAAACTTTGTCTTCTTAACCCAAAATCTCATACCTAGGTGGCAGCTCCATAAAAACTTCTTCTTCAAGGTAACCATTCAAAAAGGCTGATTTTACATCCATTTGGTAAACTAGCCACTTGTTTTGAGTTGCCATTGCAAGTATTATTCTCACAGTGTCTAAACGTGCTACTGGAGTAAATGTCTCATTCTAATCAATCCCAGGCTATTGTGAATATCATTTTAGCACTAGTCTTGCTTTATGTTTTTGCACATCACCATTTGCATCTAATTTAGTTTTGTAAACCCACTTCACTCCTATAACATCCTTGCCTTTTGGAAGGCTCACTAGCTCGCATGTTTGATTATTTTCTATTGCATCAATTTCATCATCCATTGCATTTACCCATTTTTCATCCTTAATTGCATCTTCATAATGAATAGGATCTTCTACTTGTGAATAAAATGCAAAGAGAGAAATTAGACCAGCATTGTTCTCACCTTCATTTTGATCATAAATGCCTCTGAAACTTTTGATTTTTTGTCTCCTCAAGCTTTCCAATGTAGGATTTGACATATAACATGAACTTGGACTTGTGGAATGCAGACTTGATGGTCTTGCACCTTGATTGCCACTTGTAGATGGTGTTTGTTGTACATTTGAAGGAGTGGATGCTTGAATGCACGGGGTTGTCCTTACACTTGATGATGTTGTCATTTGATGACCACTTTGTTGAACCTGAATGGGTTTGGAAGGAGTCACATTTGATGGAGTACCTTTTGGTGTTAAATCTTCTCTATCTTCTTGAGGTAAGTTGGCTACAATATCAATTGTCTTCTCCAAATTTCCATCCCATGCTTCATCTTCTATGAATTGTACATCTCTACTGATTGTAACTTTCTTGGTTATTAGATTGTATAGTTTGTATGCCTTGGATTCATCCCTATAACCAACAAATATGCACTTTTCTCCCTTATTGTCCAATTTTCTTCTCAAGTCATCTGGCACATGTGCATATGCCCCACATCCAAATACTCTCATGTGAGCAACACTATGTTTTCTTCCTATCCATACTTATTCAGGAATCATATTCTTCACACTTTTGGTTGGACATCTATTCATAATGTATGTTGCACAAGCTACAGCTTCAGCCCAATATTCATTTGACAAATGCTTTGCTTTCAACATACTTCTTGTTATTTCCATGATTGTTCTATTTTTTCTTTCAGTTACCCCATTTTGTTGAGGTGTGTACTTGGTTGTGAATTGATTGTGAATTCCATGGTATTTACAAAAATTTAGAAATTCATTTGAGATGTATTCACCACCTCTATCTATTCTTAATGCTTTGACGTAGTACCCACTTTGCTTCTCAACAAGTGCCTTGAATTGACAGAAGAAATCAAACACTTCATTCTTTTACCTTAGAAAGTAGACCCATGTTTTCCTTGAATAGTCATCAATGAAAGTCAAAAAGTAGAATCTTCCAACAATTGATGGTGTTTGCATTGGCCCACATAAATTTGAATGAACAATTTCTAAAGGTGCCTTTACTCTAATTAACTTGCCAGTTGGAAATGTCTCTCTATGTTACTTTCCCAAGATGCATCCTTCACATACTCTTTCTAGTTTCTCTATTAATAGCAAACCCTTTACCATACTCTTCTTATGAAGCAAATTTAGACATCCAAAGTTGAGATGCCCAAATCTTAGATGCCATAACCAATTTTCATCTTTTATTTCTGCTTGAATGATGGTTTGTGTAACTACTATAACCTTTTCTTTATCCTCTTGTGGGTTCATTATGGTTTGTGCTTGAGCATATTCCACATTCAAATCTGGGTTAATCTTTAGGGGAAAAATTCTATTGTTTGTCATTTGCACTTTAGCAATAAGCTGATTACTTGGAAATTTATCTAGAATAGTGCATTATTTGTTCTTGAAGAAGACTTTATACACCTTTTGAACAAGCTGCCCAATACTCATTAAACTATGTTTTAGACCAAGCACAAAATACACATCTGAAATATACTTCTTCTCCCCCTTTTTAGTTAGAATGTTTATATTTTTTTTGCCCATAACTGAAACTTTGTTGTCATTACCCAATGTGACATCTGATTTTACACTTTCATCTAAACTTGAGAACATTTCTAAGTTCCCTGTCATATGATTGTTGCAACCTGAGTCTAAAAACCATACATCCTTATGATTTTATTGTGCTACATTGCATGTTATGAACATATTGCTCTGATTTTGGTTTTCTCTTGTAAAGTTTACATTTTGTCTGCTAAAATCAAATTGTTTTTTCCTACATTCATTTGAATAATGCCCATATTTCTTACAATAATGACATTGAATTTGAGATTTGTCATACCTTTGACCATGTAGTTGATTTTGAGATGGGTTTGGGCTTGAGTTATGGTTGCTGCCTCTTCCACTTGAGCTTGATGGGCTGCTTCTTCCACCTCTATATGAATTCCTTCCTCTACCTCTGAAATTAGATCTTCCTCTACCTCTACCATGGCTAATTGAAGCTTGTGTCTTGAATGCATGCTCCGATGATGAGTTTGCTGACCTACTAAGCCTATGCTCATGAGAAATGAGAGATGCATGGAGCTCATCAACTAAAAATTGTGAGAGATTCTTTGTCTCCTCTAAGGTCACAACTATGGATTCAAACCTTGTGGGTAAACTCCTTAAAATCTTTTCTACAACTCTTGTATCCTCAAGTTTTTCACCATGAGATCTGATTTGATTAACTAAACCCATCACTTGCATGAAGAAAGTGTCTACTGAATCTAAATCCTTCATGAAGATTATTTCAAAATCCCTTCTTAGCATTTGTAACTTAGCTATTTTTACTTTTGCCATTCCTTGGTATGTTGTTTGAAGAATATCCCATGCCTATTTGGACTTTGTTGCTACTGCAATCCTTGAAAAAATGCTATCATGAATAGCTTGAAAGATGTAAAAGAGAGCTTTGGAGTCCTTCTTCCTATTATCCCTCAACAAGTCTTTCTCTACTTGTGTCAATGGATTGTATGCTACTACATCTGCTGGTTCTAGAAAGCCATGCTCTACTAGATCCAAAATATCTTGAGAACAAAATAATTCCTTCATGGTAATTGACCAATAATCATAGTTCTTCCCATTAAATAGTGGGATTTGTAGATTTGTCAAGCTTGTGCTTGTGAATGCCATTGTTGATTGTGAAAGAAAACTTTGCCTTCTTCAAACCCTCTAATTGATAAGTACTTGAGAACCCTTACTTGAAATGCCCTTGCAAGAGAACCTTCAGCTCATGACCATGGCTCTGATACCACTTTGTTGGTTAAGAGGCAGAGGAAAAATAGAGAAAACAGAGCTACAACTCTTTTAGAGTTTTCTCAAAAACTAAAACAAATATTCAATAAAATAAAATCCTTTTTCCATGCTTGTGCACATACAGAAAAATAACAATTATAATTATACATTCTTATTTTTTATATAGAGCCACAACCTAGACATATATAAAGAAAATAGAGTATTTCTTATCTGTTGAACTTCTCACTTCAACTCTAAAAATAGAGCATTACATTTTCTACGTAGCACCCTAATTAAAAACATCACAAATACTAGAAAGAGGACTTGACTGACTGCATTCTGGATTTGACAAAAAACATCCGTTTTTAATACATTGGTGATGGGAGCCCATACATTCATGATAGCACCTGCAAAAAATTTAATGAGGGACATGATAGAGAATAGATAGGGCATGTTTCTTTTTCAAAAGTATTCAAAGATTAATTTGAAGTGATGCATGATCAAAACAACTGAAGGATGAATAGGAGGAGTAAATATGGTTTTTGGCGTTACATATTTGACAGTTAGGTCACCCATTGCTCTAGCCATCGCCCTTCTACTGGCTGAATCAAAACATGTGATGAGAGGGGACTTGGTTCAGATCTTGGAGATCTAGGGAAAATGAAAAGAACTTAGTACAGAAGCACAATCACAATTTATTAAGTATGTTTTGGAGTCATACATTCAATAGTTCCACTTATAGTTTTTAAATATCAGTGCATATTTATGTATAAATTAAATTTGAGAAGTGACTTGTTTAAAATCCACACTAATGAGAAGTTGGCATATAATGGTCATAGATAACCCCAAAAAAAATTCAAATACACAAATTAATAATTTTATTAAATATATATTTGTAAACATGGTTCCCATGTGGAGGACTGATGCATGAGTTTTATTTGTAATTGTTTGGGAATTAATTCTCTTTGCTATAATATTTATTTAAAATGTTTATATTTTTTAGCTCTAGATATTTGGTGAGGTAACTATTGTAATCAAATCTTTATTATAAATTATTTTAGTCATAAATATTAGGTGAAAATAATTTTTTAGTCTAGTCCATCATATTTATCGATATATGTGAGGAAGATGTCATTTCTTTTCAATGATCTAACCTCGCTACTAAAATTATGGGTGGAATTATTGCAGTTATTGGTTTCGATATGTAATGAACTATTATTGGTGATATAGATTGTTATTTGATTTTAGAAAATAAAATATTTAAATGAAGATAATCTGGAATGTTGTTTATATATTTTTATTATTATAGCCAACTTCTAAGTGGGATGAAATATTTAATATTTTCATTTTGAGTTGTATATAGGATGAGATAAGATTACACTATGTTGGAAAACATTTTGTTTTTCTTAATTTTATGACTGAATTTTACACCAAATGAAGACACATGAATATCCTTATTCCCAATCTATTAGGACCTAAGTTTCTTTATCTTGATACTAGGGCAAGCATATTATTTATATCTAAATGCCAAGGTGTTTTTGAATTGAACCCATTACTTGATATTAGGGAGTGCATATTGTTTGTATCTAAGTGCCAAGGTGTTTCTGAATTGAACCCATTACTGTAGGTGCACCATATGCAATAGTAAAATACTTGTTAATGTGGGATTTAATCTTAATTATGTGCACATATTTCCCTAACTATCATTATTTAATACATGATTTTTTGAATTAAAACTATTCCACTCATTGAAAGGGTTGTAGTTCAATTGTTCAGTATGATATATATATATATCAAGGTACAAATCCATCTAGATATCTGATAGGGAGAGTCAAGCAATTAAGTTCACAATTGTGACCAGAGTGATTTTATTGCGATGATGACCTTTAATCATGATTACTTAATCATGGAGCTCACTGATTTAAATATATAATTTTTTGGATAAATATCAAGGTTTACGGGTCCCCTTATAGATACCATAATATCTCGAAAAGAAACAAACTGATCTAGCTTGATGGTATGACTGTCAAGGCATTAACCAAAAAAATGCAATGCAAAACATAAATACACAAAATATATATTTATAAAATTTGTATTACATTACATAGCCTTTAATATCCTCAAATACCTTAAGAACCCATTCACGAAAAAGTACTGAATGATAAAAATCCAATAAACAAAATACTAGTGATTAGATGATTACAATGATTGCAGCCTCTCCCCATAAAAATAAAAACACTTGTCCAAGCATGTACGCTCAACCCATCCTAAACAACTTAGAATTATGAGTTAACCACCCCCATAGACAAACACCAACCTCTGGCACAACACCCACCTGTACTCTTGTTTCCAATGACTCCTCCAAATGGGATAACTTTAATATCTTTTGCCTCTTTTCACATTCCCCCTGCACCTTAGTTTTTCTCTTTTTCTCTTTGAACCATGGTGGAGCCAAAAAATCACCACAATCAAAGCCTCATGCTAGCCATTTAATAGCCTATAATATACCAAGAGACCTCCTTATTGATCTCCTTTCATTCAAATGTGGAATTAGAGCTAACATATCCTAAAAATTAGGCAAGGATGCTCCCTTGGATTCACCCTCCCCATCATCACTAAAATAGATCTCATCTACTTCTTGAGTAGATTTAATGAGAGAAACAAATCTGGACTACAAGACTCTAAAAAAAGATAATGGCACAAAACCCAATCCATATTTCCTAGTGATTGAGAGCTTAGGATAGGGGCCCACATGCATACTATCTAGAAAAAAGAGCATATCAACCCTATATTTAGGCCAAACTAAAAAAACAACCAACTCTTTTAACTAGTCTCTTTCTACCACAACCATGCACAAATTAATTATGAATAGGTCTGCCAATTTTGAGTTTAATCTAACATGCCTACTTCCCTCTAATAAGTCCACCCTTAAAATCTTCTCAATCGAAACTCAATCTTCTAAATATGGCACCCATAAAACATTCATTATGCATGTCTTAGACACCCCTCTAGAAAAAACCATCCTCCTAGTTTTAGTACCACCAAATTGCAATGGCTAGACCAAAAATTCCACCATTTCTGACTGTGTACTTATGTAAAAAAAGAGAGATAAATGCAAAAATAAACACTACAAAAACATGAAGTGCACATTTTGATAAAATATGATGCCTGATGAACTCGCACAATCCAAAATAAAATCCTATCAAAGATGCAACATTATAATAAACACACTCTTCATTACCTTCTCTATCACCCTCATCTAGGAAAATAATTCATCCATCATAAGGACATCTATCATCTTGATATAAACAGCTTGAAGAAGGAATTTATAATTATAATGTCACCATTTTAATGATAATGCAATCTAACCATTGATATTTGTTATTTTTGACCCTTACATCTTTCTCTTGGTTAATTCTAGCATTCACATGAAAATCCACCACTTTATTACTTTCATGAAAGTAATGCGATTAGGTCCATATTCTAAACATGTCCAATTTAGTGCACATCTGAGAAAGAATATTTTTTTAGTTTACATGCTTTGGCCTTTCACAAAGAAAGAGATTGAATTATCACTCTAGAGTTGTCTTCAAACTCCAAACAAACCACTCTATATTGTACATCCAATTTAATTCCCTTTACCAAAGCTTGAGATTCTTCTTCATTATTGCTCCCATCCAAAGGTTTAAAAGATGCAACTCTAATTAAATAACCACTACAATATTTTATCATGTAACCTACTCCATAAACTCCATGATTGTCATGAGAAGCCCCATTAAAATTGAGCTTAACCAACCTAACTTAGTGAGGTTGTAAACCTCCATTTATTTATTGAACTTCTTTGAGTTATCTACAATTAACCCTTTAACAAGGGATATAGATGTATACATACTAAACATTATAATCTGATATATATTTAATTTAGAAATATGGACATAGATATCGATATTATATTTAATTTAGCGGTTTCTTAAAAAATCTACTCAATTGATTATATATTATACAACAATTGGGTTCACTGAAATGTCACTGTGTTATAATTAATGAACCACATATTATTCTGGTGGATTCAATAAAAGTGGCACTCTAAGTACTCATAATATCAAATAATATTTTTATTAGAAAGTGGATATTTGGATACTTTTTAAATTTTAAATAGGGTCTTCTATTTACCATATCTACTTCATCTAGAAAAATAAATTAATAATTAATTTGACAATCATTGTAAACATTAAAATTACTTATAACATATAATATATAGGGTTTCAATAAGGGGAAAGATTTATTTCTTTAAATCTGATTAAAGATCTTATTGATAGATAGTTTGATAGATAAGTTTTCATATTTGCCAAGAGATTAAACCCACTTTTTATAATTTCTTGTTCTTCATTCTCTTATGCATCTAAGAGAATTGTAATCCTGGTATGTTTATGTGATTTGATTAGTTTCGAAACTCTTTGTGAGGATATAATTGAGAAAAAAAATTTAAATTTTTTTTTTTATTTATTCAAGGACATGTATGCATGCAAAATTAGAATATTATTTAATAAATTTAATCATATTACCTTAGTATAAGTGAATTAAGAAGTATACCTTGAAAAAATTTATAATGCACCAATCTAAATTTAATAATAGATATAGAGTTTTATTTTATATATAAAGTTTTTTAAATTTTTTCAGTTATTATCTATTTGTAAATTTTGCGTAATAATAATTTAACTTGCTCTTGCCAACCACTCCTAATTTTCTTAAAACTAAAATTCAAAAACATATAAAATAGGGTAAATGAAGTTTAAAAAAATTAATAATATGTTTGTTTATTAAAAAGAAATCTCATAGTAAGGATTAGAATATACTTTAAACAAGCATTTTTTGTCTTCTAAAATAAGACATTTTTTAGATATTTGAAAAAGTTATTGTATACATATAGCACAAACATTGTAACTTTTTCGAATGACTAAAAATAATCTATTTTTATAAAGTTAAAAACTATTTTAAAAAAGAAAATAATTCTTTTATTTTTTAAAATAGTAATTTTTGTTTGAAATTTTGAGAAATTTACAATGTATATATCATATATGTTTATATATATATATATATATATATAAACATATATGATATATACATTGTAAATTTCTCATAATTTCAAACAAATATATATATATATATATATATATATATATATATGTAAAGTCTTCAACATGAAAAATAGGATATATTTTACATAAGATGTTTTCAATAAAATGATACCTTAGTTCACCAAGAGTCACATAGCGGAAAATAATATGCATTCTAGTATTATTGAATAAAATACAAAAATTAGTATATCTACATTCACTTTTGTGACTCTTTATACCTACATTACCTCTATCTCTATATCTAAAATTGATCCTCTACAAGCTTCACAATCACTTGATTTGTTGAAAACTCTACAAACTTCTCCTTAAAGATATTTCCTTGATTTCCTCATGGCCCTTCAAAGATATATATCCTCTTTCTTCTCTCATGACCTCTATATCTACATTCTTTCCTATATAATCTATCCTCTTCAAATATTTTTGGCCTCCTCTTCATGTTGTTGTGGCACTCTTGTTGATGTCAATTCTTATCTCTTGATCTCCAAAATGTTCAAATAAATCCAAATAAATCTCTTTCTTATGGTGCATTTTTTAAAATCTCTTCTATTTCCATTATATTCTTCATGCAAGAATCTAATACAATGCTCTCTTGAGATCCTCTTTCTTGGGCCCTCTTAAATCTTAAATTTTTGGTGATAGTGACTGCATTATTGCATTAATTATTTCATGGTGACTATTAGCTAAATTCTATCTCTAAGTGCTTTTTGAGGAGACATTACACACCATATCGATGCTTTAACCTAAAATTTATGGAAAACATCACTGTTTTTTTTTCACTCTAAATTTGAGTTTAATTGTGATTATTTATTTCATGTGATCCTACCATGTGGTATGATCATAGGTTATCAATACTATTGACTACAAACTTATTTCATTTAATTGTTAAGGTCTACATGGACCTATGCCAATGCTCAATGAAATTAATAATATCAATGCATATGTGTGGTCCCATGAAAGTATTCATTCTTATTTATAATGCTTGACACATTCACAAAAGTTTTTCCACCATTGGCTTGAGATATACATAATATTTGATTGTGAAATTTATCATAGTCATGAGGTCCTAGACATATGCAACCTTCTGGTTACTCCATTGGGAAATCTCAAGGTTAAAAACCTCATTAACCTAATTAAAAAAACCCCCAAATATTTTTTGAAGTTACATATCAGAGTACACGTTTGGATGCATAACAGAACTAAACCTCACTTGTTGAAGCAAGTGATACTCAATGTACCTAGATATGAACAACTGAAAATTTTACCTTAAGATTCTATGTCATCATTACGTCATAATGAGTCCATGAGAAGAGAATAGGTGAAACATTATCCAAGATATCAATCAGGAAAGTATCAACATGCTAAACAAAAACAACAATTAAATTAAATTTATATATATGTGGAAAAAACTAAGTTTATTTAATCCTACAATGAAAATATCATTGCATAAATAGGTTTCAATAGTGATGGAAAGATATTCAAGACATGGTAGGCAAATATCCAAGTGCTACCAGTCGAGATTGTCACCTCCTCATGGCCTAAAGGCCATAACACTACTTCCCACACATTCCATGCTAAATTCACACACATAATTTATATGTATGATTGACACCATCTAAATAAATGTATGAATATACAATCATGTCTTATTCATCACCTAAAATATAATGATATAGTGCTAACCAATCATTGGATCGATATAATGATCCCATATTGGTAAATAGCCAATGTTATGTAATACATAAGGAAGTCAATACAATTAAGGCACATTACAACCAAATGTATATATTTCATAAAAGTGAATATATTTGATCATCCCTCAATTTCATGTAAGGGAGGTATACTAAATAATTAAACTTTCATGCTTACATTAGTATGTTTCAGCCAAAACTATAATAAAAAATTGATTACAAACAATTAAAAGTTGAGATATAGACTCTCCTAAAACCAAGGAGTTTAATAATAAAGTCACCCAACTTCACATTACATCCTATTAAGTATGTTTGATCAAGGTTGGGTAAATCATTTTCCAAAGGGAAGTACAAGAAATACATGTATACTAATGATTTTCAATAAAATCCAAACATAGTAGAGTGGGATGTTTCTCCAATGTGCCATTAATGTTTTTTCAAGCATACAAAAAGTTTTATTATCATTTAATTTAGAGAACACATAAGTAATTATGTTCTAAAAAAACTAAGCACACCTACTACCTTACGTCATTATCCATGCATTACTCAATGAGAATTATGGCCAATAGAAGGGTATGATAATATGTATATTCAGCCATAAGTGAATTATATAACCCACATTCCAACACATAAAATTGTTATTCAACCTATGAATTTTTAGGATATTCATTTATATTAGCATATAATCAAAATAATGTATCATATAATGTTACCATTTACTTGACATTGTAAATTATTTAGGACTACTTTCTTTAACCATAAATTGGTGGTTTATTCCAAATATTAAAATGAAACACTTTCATAATAGGTAACATTAACAACTAGTCAAATCATAACTTATTCATATGATTGGGAATATAAATACAAGCTAAAATATCCCATAGATCTCCATTTCTATGCACACTTGTGGAAACCAACTAAAGAATAGTTATATATTCTATGCTATACCACAAGTAAATTATAGCATATATTAAAGCAATGAGTATACATATAAGTATCTAAATGCATTAATTCATTAACTCTCAACAACTATCATTCAATTTAGGATTCTAAATTGATAGTAATCTAAGCTAGCATACTCAAGTATGTTCAACATCAAAAAATATAACCTAACTAGCCTAAATAAATCTCAACTCAAGTAATACATTCCATAATCATGACAACAAGACAATTCACCAATATAGTATTAGTAAATAAAAAACATCTATCAATCCAAGGATAAACCCAATTATGTATAACTAATTAGATTAAAAAATGGAAATTAAACATCCACATATTACCACACAATCAAAATTATAAACTTATAATTATCATTATTGAAGGATCCCTATCCAATCATGGGTTACCATTCCGAAAGCCAATATAGATAAAACAAAATCCAATAAAAATATGTATAGTTACATCTACTAATCATGGTACATAAATACATTGTAACATCTTATGATAAGAAGGAAATAATAATGTGCAATAAGAAATTACCAGACATATCATACCTATCTACAAAGTCATCTAGGAATGGAGCAACAAAAACTAAATAGTCAAGCCCTTTCAACCAGCCCTATGAGTCCAACTACCAGTGGCCCTTACCACCCCAAACATTGAATAGATGGTGTTATGACAAATAGATTAAAGGAGAAAGTTTTGATAAAGTTGGATTTGGAACCAACTGACATCACAAGACATGATCATCAATAAGGACATGATCACCAATAATGACATAATCACCATTCTGAGGTGAGCCATAAATAACTGCCCATCCTTGATATAAATTGGAAGAAATAATAACCATCCACAAGCTATTGAATAATATAATAATGGATTTAAAACTAAATTCATTCATATACCTTCTGAGATAACCAACTTGGATCTTGTCCAAACATGTGGTCAACCCAATTTGTTTGATCTATAATTTATAAAGCATACCAAATAGTGTTTAATTATTTGAGTCAAGTTTGGAATGGTGATCCAACATGGATACACTTCAAGAAAACATTAAAAAAAAAGAATTACAATATATAATTTAACTGTTATACTCAACCAAGTCAAGAACCAATAATAAAATCAACCAAGCATGACATTCAGGAAATTCATCCATACAAATTTTGAAGATAAAAATCTAATATAATAATGAATTACAAATAAAAAATTGATCTAGTAATTGAAAACAATCCATAAGGGTAGCAATGATTTTGACAAGCATACAAGCAAATAATCAATTTTGAGAAAATAATCGATAGAAGGGATTTAGGAAATCATCATGAGGTCTTAAGACCTAATATGGTCCCTAAATATTAAAAATTAGGGCATAAGAGTTAATGGGACAACATGCCATTTAAAATAGATTAATTGAAAATCAAAACTCTCATTATAATATAGTAGTACTAATAGGGTTTTTCCGCTCTTCCACCAGTCTATAATATGACAACGCAAATAATTTCCTCAATAAAACTAGAATAGGAATGCACCAATAAAATAACACTTAGGAGACTTCACTCCAAACCACATACATAATTTTATAGCCATATTGAACTTATTTAGGGGCAACATGAATACTCAGTTTGTGATAAGGAAAGAATGAAACAATGTTTAACATATGTTTATTCTAACTAGGTCCCATCATTAAATATGAATAAAATATTCATAAATTCTTTCACATTCCAAAATATGTATAAATAACCATAGGGATGTCATTTAATATACAAACTCAACCAATGAAATGGATAACTCCCAACCATAAGACATTTCAAAGAATAATTAAATAAGAAATAAGGCTCAACCTTTAAAATCTTAAGATGCCCAAATCAATTTTGAGTTCAATTTAAAAGATTATAATGGTAAATACTAAACCCATAAATCTCACAACCCAGATGCTTATCAATTTAATCCTAGTTCTACCTTCCACATTGCGATGGGATTAAATAAATAAATAGAATAGTATTATGCCCATGTGATCGGTTAAATACCCAAATTGGTTATTTAAGATCAGATAAATAAATACTAACAACTGATCAAATTTAGCTTAAAAGTTTAGGATACTTCCAAGTCAATTTTTCCATAATAAAGGAATATATATATATATAAATCAGTAATAGATTTTTTCCTTTGATATTATAAATACCTAGGATGTATTACTCTAAATTTGATAATTATAATGACATATAAATAATCTACCTCAAAGATTTAAATATAATCCAAGTTGTTTCCTTCATTATAGCCATAATTCTACTTTATCATATATGTAATCACTCAGAATAGGGCATGACATCCATCATGATATACATAGGGTTTTGAATAATCTATAAAAGAATACAACAATTTCTAATTGCTGGAAATCAAGGCATAAGGTTTTTATGAAGTCAAAACTATAGATTTATAGCAGTAAAAAATTAGTAGCCCTAGTCCATCAATTTTCAACAAAAATTAGGGGTCAATGAATTTCCTATATTTTACCAATTAAAATGCAATAGAAGGTTTAATCTAGTGAGGCTAGGGCATAAACATTGAAAGTTTAAATGAATATATATCCCATCAACACTAAGGCATTCTCAAGCTGAGAACAAAACCAAATTGATAAGTGTGATGACTAATTAACATAATTGATTCTCTTTTTTGTAAGTTAATAGGCAAAGAGAATCATTATAAATATATGAACTACCATTGATCACCAATATTCATTCTCATAAATAGCCAATTTAAGCATCATAATGGCTTAGTTAGTGGGACATAGGGGAAAAGATATACATATTCCATGCAAGTTAGGTCAATAAATCTTGGCTAACGAAATCACTCATTGTAAAAGTGAATCAATTCTTCCACTAAATTCCAACACTAGGGTTTTCTTCATCATGCCCAATATAACCATCAAGTCCAAAACATAAACTCCTCATGTTTTCTATTTCATATCACATTTTTATTTTCTCCTCTCTTATTTTTTTCTCCTCACCTATGTTTCCTCCCTCCATTCTCCCCTTCCACACCTCTATTTTCTCCCCTTTCATCCATATGTATTTTCCTTCCCTTCTCCCCTATGCCTCCCTCCACCTACCTCCTTGACTTCCTTTATTTTCTCCCCATTTTATTCACCATACACCTTAAATGAAGAGAGATAAATTATCTCCCCCAAATGGGTTATACCATACCCCATGAGACCTCCACCACTAACTCAAAAAATCTTGATCAAAGATGATCTTTTCAAAACATTATCTAGAAGTAAAAAGATAATAAGAGGAACTAATAATAATTAAATAATATAAATGACCTCCATATGATATCACCAACCACCAGTCCATTTAGCACCCACATATAATGATCCATCCTATGGGATTAGATAGCCAATATACTCATCTACCACTCTGTAAATGGTTGTAGAGGTGCCCACTTTTCTCTCTATAATCCAATTGGTCACACGACTATTATATGCTCATAGGCCCAATAATGCAATAAGGTCATCATGCTCACCTTGCCACTAAATGACTCATGTGTAAACCTATAAAGATCCCTATATAGTTGGGCAAGCATAGTCCAACCGTATGAGAATATAATGCTATATACCTCCACACTATGCATAATCCTTGGTTTGAGAATATTATAAGTATACTAAGCAAGTCAAGCATTGAGATGTGGCCACGTATCATTATTTTTCTCACTTGGAGCCTACATAGTGAATGAAGGGGGTATACTACTCTTGGTATGATAACACCACAACATCCCTCCACGTGCCATGATCTATCAAGCCTGAGGAAAAAAATAAGTATCAATAAAGAATGAAGTTGGATAATAATATTTATACCCTAATAGTTTAAAATATACACAATCATATATATATATATATATATATAACCAATCTTTACAACTTTTAGAATCCATAAATTAGAATAGGAAAATAATTAAAATTAAAATAATAAAAATAAATATTATTTTAAATGTCTAAATGCCATAATGGTCAATTAACTAGGTCAATACTAATTATAAGGTCGCCCACGAAATAAGTCACAGATAAAGAGTGTCATGGGTGGTAGGCTTAGTTAGGTCTTTTAGGGAGCATGATTTAAATGAGTGTGAGTCAGACAAGGATAAGGTGGTGAGGTGTACGTGAGAGAGTGAGAAAATGGGAAATTTTATCGGATGGTTATAACACCCAATAACACATAGGGAACAATAACAATATGACATAATGTAGAAAGTAAAAAGTGACAAAGCACAATAAAATGTGATTGTAAAAATTAATAATACAACTATCCAAATACATTACATAAATCAAGAATACCAGGTTATATGTTATAACTCATCTGACTACTCAAAACCACTCCACTACCCTGAAAGACAGTGCCAACTTGTAACTGAGATCAAAATCAACACTTACAACCATCGAGTGTATCCATAAATAATATCTAATCCTTAAATAGATTAAATGATAAAGTAGTAAGGAATTATAATCAAATATTAAGTACAAGAAATAATCCATACATCATCAAGTACAAAATTATAAGCATGATAAATGCATCAACTTGTAATCAAATATCATAGCATCAGAATCTAATGACATCCACTAGCTAAGTAAGGGAGTTCATAAGAAACTATACACATGTTAAATAAAATAATTTAAATAGTCATGTTAAGGTGAAAAATGTAGGGTTGTAACACTGATACTAACATTTATAAGCACATAAATATCACTCATAAACATGGAATTAAAATGTGCATCTAGTAGACCAAAATCCCATCAACCAACACCCCATAATTTTACCATTTGTAAGATAAAGATGCCATGTTCATAATTTCATAAATTTTTTACATGTCATTAAAATATTAACCTATATCAGAGACTTATTCATGAATAATCAATATTTTGGTGGCCTCTATAAACATATATGTATGGAACTTTATTAAACATGAGGATAGTGTCAATTATTATATTTAGTGATTTTTATATAACCTCTACCAAGCCATAAAACTATGGTACGTCTATCATGAATTAGTAATTTTCAAATATTTAATTATGGGAAGAAACACCCAAAGAGTCATATATAAAGACAAATCAAACATAATTCCATTCCCATATAGCAAGCATCTATCATCTAACACTTGTCTTTGAAAATCTTGAGAAATCCATTTACACATCATTGAAGAATTATCTAAAAGTATAAAAATATGAAGAGCCCTTGTAGGTACATTTGTAGAGCCAAGATTGAATAGTATTAGAAATGTTAATTTTGCATTTTTTTAGGGCTTAAAATCAAAACATCTACATTGTATTCTATTAGAACATATTGAACACACATGCACATAATTTTGAGAAATATGAGTGGCTTGAGCCTTGTTTAGAGATTTGGGAACAAGGAAAATATAAAACACTTATTAAGGTGTGGTTGGGGTTATCTAACCTAGTTTTATTACCCCTTTTTCATGCTTAATATAGTGTCAAAATATGTTTAGGGTTTAAAGGCAAAGGAATGAAAAATATTACATTGTACACACAAGATCGAGGTAACAAAATTACTCATAAATAATTTAGACATGAAAATATAGTAATATAAGGAATAATAGATTATAAAAACACATAGGAATAGTTTTAGTACCCATTGAATGTATTGATTGTCACATGTGTCTAGTATTTGTTGACATTATCATAGTAGACTTTAGAATTAGTTTCTTAATCTAAACAGCCGCAAGTAGATCACATAGTAATTTAGTAGACACATTAGGATATCACACACAAAATATAATATAATCGATGATATTTATTTTTTGGTCACTTCTATATTTAATAAGTGAAATCATTTTTCTATTCAAATTAATATTTCTATGGTAAATCTTATATCTTGTGTGGTATATATTATAATTAATTTTTCTACTTCTAATCATTAAAATATAAAATAAGATAAAATAAATCCATAAGGCGTAGATGTGATGGATTATGAAAATTACTCTAAGATATGTTAAGTATATTAGGTAGAAAGGATGATAATTTATTAGTTTATATGAGTATTGTGTGAAACTTCATTATTTTAATGAAAATGATGACAATGTGTCATTGATCATGTGATAAAGTGAGTTGGAGTAGTTTTATAATCTAATTACTTGTAAAAAATTATTTAGGAGAGTAAAATGAATATAAACAAATTATCCATGAATTATGATATAAATTAAAATTAAAATAATTTAGGGTGAATAACCTTATAAAACTATCCTTCCATTTTTAGACTAATTCATAAATTAAAACTCTCTAAAGTTTTTATAAAATGTGATTATGTAACAAAATTCTAATATCTTTATCATAAAAATAGGTCCCCATTTTATTTAGGAAATATGGATGTATTGGTCACAACATTTCATTTATTTTGATAAAAAGGTAAAAAATAAGTGTTTGAGGCACTTAAATAATATCTAGATATCAATCCAATTATAAACATTCCAAACTAGAATAATTGCTTCAACTTGAGTGTTGATGCAAGAAAAAATGAAAGTATAAGATTTACCACATAGTCTATTGTAAAAGTAGGTTTATGCTTTACAAAAATTATTCTAATAATTTCTTGTAAAAACCTTAATGTTCTTTAGGAATGATCAGGCTAGAATTTTTAGATGGATAGTTCTCAAGAAGGATTTTTATATGCCATTGATGGTATATCTTAGAAATAATAATTTTGGGTATCATCACTTATGTTGGATATATACATGGTAGGTGCATATACTTTTAAAGATAATATTTGTGGCATGAATCTATATATGATACAAAGAGTGTAAGGGGACATAGTATAAATTGTATCACTCTTAAGTCTAATGATGCCACTAATAAGGATTAGTGCTTCATATGTGTCTGAAAATAAAATAAATAAGTTGTTATATCAATAGTCAAGTTATAATAAATTAGTTGTTTGTATGAAATTATAGAATATATGAGTTTTATAATATTTTTAGGAGAGATATGTGCTAAATTCTATATTTTAGGACTTTATTGCACTATATATGTAATTACCTTATTCAGAATAGTGTAGTGAAGTTGATCAGCAATTTATGCTCCTCAAAATATGATATCAGAGTGGGTTCCTAGACCTCTTTGTATTACATATCTTGTTCATCATAAGGTTTTGGAGTGTAGACCATGACTAATTCTCTTATCTTTCGAGATATCCTTATTTTTTATTTTATCAATTAGTTTTTAGTTCATACCACTAAAGTTTTTTGATCGATAATATATTATCCAAATTATAGTTTTTTGTTCATACTATACCATTGCATATGAATTGATAAGGTTTTACAATTAGATTTGGTTTGAATCTTTTATTTTTGGATATGTATTATTTAGAGAGAATTTCATTGAAAGAGAACATTCTAGTGGGTGAATTACCCCAGCTCTACCCCCACTTCACATTAGAGATTGACATCTTGTTTGAAAGGATTTGTCATATTGTATTGAATGAATGTTTCACATCTCACTTAGATGTATCAAGGCATGCTTGCAATTAAGGTTAGACTCCTTGGATTGACTAGTCATATTTTCATAGGTTGAAGAGCTCTACCATCTGATTTCCATGACATAATCATGTATTAAGGTGCCATCAAAACAATAAATTCCAATATTTTTTTAACTAGATTCAATCCCTCTCCAATTAAGATATGACTCAATTGATCTAAATGACAAACTCTAGAATTGATTTAAATATTATCTCACTTATTTCAATCACTTGAAACCATCACCCATCTTTGACTAGCTAATTCATTCAATCTTGCCACCATCGAACCAAGGCCCTATTGTCCACCACTACTTCAACCTATTTCTAGATGCCTTTATCAACCACGGAACCCAATCTTCCCATGTAGTTATATGTAGGAAATTATAAATTAAAAAGATTAGGTATTTAGAGTTTTTTTAGGGTTACGTTGTTAAGCTTTCTAATATTCATTTTTGGTATTTTTTTAAAAATATAGGTCTTAATATAGTTCTTAGTTTATTTTGAGTCATAATAGTAAAAAAAATTATAAATTCAACATTTTATTAAAAGTTGTCTATTTACGAGTCAAATTTTAAAACCAAAAGGTGTGTATGGTATTTTAGTAGTTTATTTTTGGAGTCAATTTCTTTTATAAACTATTTATTTCTAGTGTTCAATTTTTTCCAATATCTAAAAGATCAAAAGTGTCTTTGTAGAGTCATTTTCATTATAATAATTCGTTATCGATTTAAACCGATGTCCAGTCTAGTAAGTCAAAAGTAATGGAGGGTAATATGGAGAAATTAATTCAAATTGAGAAATTTGATGACCAAGATTTCCATAAATGGAAAATCTAAATATATTTTTTGCTAATAGAGAAAGATCATTGTGATATCGTAGATGGCACTATTACTAACCCAATAGATGTGGATGCATTTCAAAATGGAAAATAAAAAATAAAAAGGCTTTGGCCACTATTGGCCTTGGTCTGTCAAAACCACACTTACATCATGTGGAATTTTAAATATCTTTCAAACAAGTATGGGAATCACTAAATAATTTATTTGGTTCACAAGAAGATAATGTAAAGATAACAATGAAGAAAAACTTATATGGTATAAAAATGGAAGAAGGAGGTGATATGGTATCCCACATAGGTAAATTTCATTCATTTATAACCCAGTTTGTAGTGATAAAATGAGACATCAAATAAAACGATCCAAAAGTAATATTACTCAACAACATACCCAACAATATGTCACATGTATTGTTCACCTTAAGCAAGCTAAATCTAAGTTTTCAAAATGTTATTTATACATTGATTTCTTAAGGAAACAAAGGTTAAAAAAAAGTAATGATCTCTCAAATAAATTCTAACACTTCCTCAAAAGGATCTAGACATATGATCAAAAAAGATAAAAATACCTTTTTTATTGTAAAAACCCAGGGTATGTTTTTTTGAAATGTAAACAAATAAAATTGGATATTTTAGATGTAAAACTGAATGACAAAGCAATGGAAATAGAAACAAAGGAAAGTGATCAAGGAGAAATGAGTCCTCCTCAGATAATAAACAGCTAGATCATATAAGTGATGAAGATGATATTTATTAATATTATCCCTCACCCTATTTTAACACTACGATATGGAATAATAAGGATTAGTGCTTCATGTGTCTTAAAATAAAATAAACAAGTTATTATATTAATATTCAAGTTATAATAATGTGTTATTCATATGAAACTCTATAAGATATGAGTTTAGGATATTTTTAAGAGAGATATGTGCTAATTTCTAGTTTTTAGGAGTTTATTTCACTATATATGTAATTACCTTATTCAAAATAATGTAGTGAATTTGATCATTAATTTGTGCTCCTATTATAAGGAAACAAATAGTAATCTGATGGTAGTTTGAAGATGTCCTTATCAATTACCTTGTATGAAAATTTAAAGTGTATGTATGGATGACATATTAAGTAGATGTGTTTCATAGTATGATTAGGAGGAAATCTTGAGTGAATTTTAGTAAATATTCCTATGCTACATTTTGAAAAAACTTGCTCTTTGAACTATGTGGGATAACATCTACAAGGATGGCTAGGAGCCTTCATAGAGGTGAAATATTTTGTAATGATTTGGGAAAGGAAAAAAAGAGTGATTGAATACATTTTATTTTTTCTAATAATGAGACATTAACAATTTTATAAGTGGGTTAATCACTTTATTGGGTTAACCATTCCATCAATGCATAATATTAGAGCAAGGTATATGAACACAACCATGTTATACTTTACTAAGTGGCAATAGGAAACTACCATTCAGGATTGCACACCAAAAAGACTTACACAAATCTTTTGGAAAATTAAAATAAATAGGTTTGGTTTTCCACTAAGTATCATGAGTGATAGAAATATCCACATTTTGGCAAAAACAATGTGTATTTTCCTAATAATGTTCAAGGTTAAACAATATAAATAACACCCTATCACTCAAAAATTAATAAAATAGTTGAGGAAAAGAATTGGAGAAAATTTTATGAATATTTGTGAAGTATGTCAAATTAAGTTTTGGATGATATATTATTGACCAATCTAAGAGATAGATAAATAAATTACAAAGTATTGAATAATTATACACAACTTTAGATTATATTAAATAATAAGGTAGTCATTAGCATCAATTTTCGTTGTTCCTTATTTGTGCAAAGCACATGCAAGATGATTCTATTATGTGAAATCATTGAATAGTGAACTAATTTTTTAATGAATATGAATGATAATATAATCATATAAATATGGAGTAGAGGGGTTAAGAAATCAAGCCAAAACATTTGACACAATAAACACAAAGGAGAAGGCTTTAACCAAGGGTGTACATGCTATACTATATACAATTAGGTACTACAAGAACTTAGGTAATCTCAAGATTAAGTGGATGCATAGATTCATCATGTACAATATATTTCAGGTGGGCACATGTAATCTATGCATTTTGGATAGATAAATATTATTCAAGAGTTTTAATGAGAGTATAATAAAAACCTACTACATGTAATATATAAATAATTAACATCAATAAAATTATAATCCAAGTTAAAATGTTATTTTAAGTTTTTTCCCTTTATCATTTATTTAAATTATTTTTATTTGTAACCAATTTATTTTATGATGATTTTTTTTCCAAAATTTTAGTTATGGACATTTTTATGTACACACACATATATTAGTCTTTAAAACCTTATGTATAATGCTCCAACAAGAAAATTGGGTTCAAAGAAAATATGCATAAATCATATACAAGGAAATTTAATGAGTTACGAAACATTTGAAAAGGAATGAGGAATATAAGGATTATTTTTCACATATTGAAAAAAAATAGACTAATAAATCAACACATGTGTTAAATATTCAAGGTCTTCAATGATGAAGAATAAAAGACACAAATAATGGCATACAATGCAGGACAATATGCATGATTAGTTTGAGGAATTTATGGAAGGAATTAGTAAGTCTCAAAATACCATATAAATATAATAAAACATCAAGAATTAAGCACACCTAGGAATAAATTAATAAAGTATATTAATGCAAAAAACTCATAAAATATTAATTTATGTTCACATCGTACAAGTGCAAAAAAATGGCACAAAATGATGAAGGTACGTTCACGTCTTAAGACTGTTGAAGCAAATAAATAGTTTAATTTGAGTCAAAATAGAAACATAATATAATATGACATCATTATTAAAATGAGATAAGTTGAGTCATCAAAATTATAAAGATGGGGCATAATAAAATTAATTTTGGTATGGTTATCAATATGATTGTTGGGGTATTTTTAGGTGATTTCAACATTTTAAACTAGTTGAGAGATAAGAAGATAATTTTGGATTTTTTAAAGTTTAGTGAAATATAAATATAAACATTTTGGATCTTTGTTGATCTTCAATAGTAAAAATCTATTATTAGTGACAACCCAAATTGTAATCTTTTTTATTTGTTAAGGGTGTATATTATAGCCATAAGAAAAAACACATTTTATGTTACGAATCATGTCTCACAATTTTTGATTAACGCATAGTACTATGTCTCATTCGGTGGATAAATTTTTAAAAAAATAAACTAAAATTTTTTCTTTCATAATAAAAATGTGGATGTACTTCTTCACTCTATATATATTA
>JARHVA010005249.1:1045000-1070000 GCA_037957365.1 Torreya grandis | reverse complement strand
ATTTCAAATGTACTCTTAACCACATAACTCTCTCCTTCAAAGATATTATTTTCTATGCCTTCTCTAATCCATGAAATGTTTTCCCAATTCATTCCAATTAAATATGTTGTGATCCATGATATATTTTTATTATATTTCTCCTCTATGATTGTGAAAACACTATATTTTCACAACCATCTCCCTCAAGTCTTTGATGATCTCCGTAGTAATTTTTTATACTTTTTTATTCTTTTCTTCTCCGTCTCTCTTTCTTCATCACTTTCATTCCATATTGACATTGCTCTCAATTCTACAATAATTCATTTAAGATATTTAAATTTAATTTATAAATATTTTCTATGCATATTCATCTATAAATACCCTTCTCTTATTTTCATCTTTCTTATAAAACTCATATTTTTCAAAATTAAAATTTCTAAAAAATGAAATTAGCGATACAGGAAATATTCATACACAATATCACCTTGAATTTTCTTCTTAGAGGTGAACTATCTCTGATACTCGATTATTAGTATAGGTATGCAATAATTATAAAAAATAGAATAAAATTTGTGATAATAAAATTTACAATAATAAAATTGATATTAAAAAAACTAATTTAATTTATTCATTATTCATTATCATTTAAAAAATACAAATATATTTCAATAATTCATAAATCAAAGATAGAGTTTTCATGAACAATTAGAAATTATTAAAATCAATTATATTCCTAGAGTTAAATAAAAAAATTATTTGTATATCTTTTTGAAATTAAAGATAATTCTAAAGTTATTTAAACTTTCTATTTCTATAGGAAATTAATTTTTTTTATTTCTAGTAATTTTTGAAAAATACTATTTTTAATATACCTATATTTTTAGTAATATTCTCTTTTAGTAACATTTTTTAAAGTGAAATTAGCATGCTAGATTGAATGAGACTATATAAACCCTATATTATAGATTGAAATACACATTACCATATTTGAGAATAAGATAAAAAATATACACAACATTATTGATAAGGATAATATTATGTCTCTTACATGCGCTTTTACAAATAACATGGATCCAATTAGTCATTTGGATACTTTCATAGTCATACTATTGCATAGGGTGAGATTAGAGGAGGGGTCCCTCAAGAATGAGATTTATAATCAAGGAATTGTATTTAATGAAAATAAAAGGAGGAAAATACTAGGGACTTGTAAAATTTGGTGAAATTTTTTTATGAAATGGAAAAATTATGAAATATAATATTCAATAAGTTTATACACACCATATACATAATCACTACGAGTCTAAAATAAGAAGAGAAAAATATAATGAAGTTTAAATCCAAGGTGTTTAAAATGAAATAAAAGGATAAAAATTAAGTAATATTTAACAAGGTTGACTAGATCATGTAAAATTTGTTGATAGCCATAAAGAATTAAATAAATCCTTTAAGAACATATAAATGAAGTCAAGAGACAAGGAATATGATATGTTGAAGGCATATAGTACCCAAATATTAAACTTACAAAATGATCAATAGAAAAAAATAAAATACATGGTAAATTGTCATGTCCCCTTCTAGTTGACATCTTTTCGAGCGAATGATTGGCCTATTATGCGACCCTCGTAGGCTGATGGGATGGATAGAGGGTCTTGATGGAGATGGGGACGGTTTTCATTCAGGCTCTTTCGGACATGAATTAAAGGAGATATTAATATTTGATTGATTTAATCAAATATTAATTATTTGATCTAATTTTAATTAATTATTAATTATTAATTATTGGGTCTAATTTTAGGATCCTAATTCTAATTTAAGAATTGGTCTAATTTTAAGACCCTGGTTCTAATTTAAGGAAGCCCCAGTCTAATTTAAGGGAATCTAATTTTAGCAAGCACACCTTTGGAGGTGTATAAGAATCTCTCATGGGAGAGAGTTTGTATTCATGACTATTATTGATATTGATTCTTGTTAAGAAATTCTTCTGTGAAGACTAAGCCAAGGGTTCCAGGATTCCATTTACATTGAAGAACGTCAACTCTTCATTGTGTGCGATTCAGAGGTTGTGAAAGATCAGTCGATCTATTGCCAAATTGAGAGATAACTTCACCCAGAAGTTATCATAGTATTACAGGTATTTGAGAGATAACTTCACTCAAAAGCTATCACAAGGGTTTATAGGTATTTTCATTATTGTTGGGTTTTGATTCAAGAACTATCCAGATATAGATCTTTTGTATTAGCCCATAATTCTACAGATCAGGATCAAGCATACAGGTTGTGTTATATCAGTGGCCGTACGAATTCCGTATAGATCCGTGAAAATTCGTACGCATCAACAGAAAGTTTAGGTACAGACATCGGCGAACAGATACTTACAGAGACCGACATCGATCGACATATCACCGACATCGGCGGGATAACGACTACAGATCGATCGAGGATGGCAGCATAACCGACGTCGGTGACTGTGTTTTTTACACAGCAGGCCAAGACGTACCAAATTTAGATTTCTTTCCCAGTTTGCAAAATATTTAGGCTATTAAGGCTGTACTTTCAATATTCTTTGTATACTTGACAGAGGGCTTCTATTGTAAGCTTATGAGCAAATAAATAAGAATTCATACTGTGATTTATTTGTCTATTTGAAGATATTTTGCAAAAAATTAGATAAGCAATTCAGAGTTTTTGTTTTGATATTCGAAGGGATATTATAGTGGTATCAGAGCTAAATCCTGCCATCCTAAGGGTTTATAGATCTTATGCAACCACAAGAGTTGGGACCACACAGGTATAACACATGCAGTAGATCTTTGCTTAAAGGCACTCAAGTTTTAGGACAGTAGTTGGAAGACATGGGTGACGACATTGATAGGGCCGATATTCCTCACTATCCTAGAGATCAAGATGATGCAGAGGTTCTACTTACTCTTAGATAACTATGAGAAGGGCAAAGACAAAATAACCAAGTATTACAGCAGTTGCCAGCAGCATTGCCAAGATTGGGTACTCCGAGGAGACATTCTCCACACCGTGAAGATGTCAGGAGTGATGCAAGATCACAGAGGGGCCATGGGACTGTTTCTCATACAGCTAACAAGCCTACTAGGCCTATCTTTGTGAGACAGGAGGCAGAGGAGGTAATAGCAGGTGAGGAGCATGAGGAGGCATTTACAGACACCCTTAGGGCAGCGACTGAAGAGTGGGAGTCATTACCACCTATGGTCAGGGAGATGATTACTTTTGACTGATTCCTCACACAAAGGAAAGAACATTACCGAGGTCGATAGAATGGGAGACCAAGACCCTAGAACAATGATCTAAAGCATGCTATGAGCAGGCTCACACTAGCGATGTTTGACGGTAGTGGTAAGGTGACATCACAAGCTTGGGTTAGTAAGCTGGATACATTTCTCACATTGTGACCGATGGGTGAGGAAGATGCTATCAGATATGCGACACTACATCTTGAGGGAGTAGCTCACGATTGGTGGCACCACGGGATGGTGACACTTCATCATGATTGGATTACATCTTATCAGGAGTTTGTGGATAGGTTGGTAGAGCGTTTTGACAGGAGAGATCTAGAGTCCTATTTTTGAGAGTTGGCACAATTACGCCAAAGTGGCAGTCTAGAGTCTTATATTGGTGACTTCCAGAAGTTATCAGTTATGGTTCCTGACATTTCAGAGAGGCGACTTGTGGTACTCTTCATGGAGGGATTGACAGAACCATTGAGATGTTGGATCAAAGGCTTTGATCCTCCTTCCTTACAGGAGGCTATGAAGAAGGCACGTAGCATGGAGATGGCAGCCCCATCAAGTAGATCTAACTCCAGAGGTACTTCTTCATCCAAGGACAGTAAGGGCTTCAACAGGAATAGAGAAAGACTAGGTTTCAACATAGATAAATCAGGTGTTAAGAATAATTCAAAGGCCAACCCAGCAGCACCACCGTTGGACAGAGAGGCTCTTAATGATCTACGCAAGAAGAAACTTTGTTTTTATTGCAAGGGTTCATATGATGCTAATCATGATTTTCAGTTGAGGCCTAAGGGCAAAGCAAATCAGGTGATGTGGGCCTATTATGAGGATGAGGAATCAGAAGATTCCAAACATCACGATTGTTCTGAGGAGCCAGAGGCTGAGGCTTCAGAGCCTAGGGTCGAGGCAGAGTCAGAGCTCCAGATTCAAGAGGCACGACTATCTAGCATCTAGCACGAGGGATCATTCAGACTCCAGGGAGTTTTGGCAGGACAGAGGGTCATTACCCTTCTTGACACGGGAGCCACACATAATTTTATTGATACTCGATTTGTGGAGAAGCGTGGACTCACCATAGAAGAGTTCGAGGGCATTAGAGTTAAGGTAGCTGACGGTTACACCCTCAGGTGTGAGCAGATGATCAGAGAGCTCCCATTGCGCTTGAACAACTATGAGTTCAAGGCGGATTATTATGTGGTCAACATGGGAGATATAGATTTGGTTTTGGGTATGAAGTGGCTTCATTCCCTTGAAGTAGTCACTCTTAGCCTTAAGGATATGGAGATCCATTTTGATGTAGATGGGAAGACTCACATTCTCAAAGCAATACGAGATGGCAACATCAAGACTATTTCTTTACATTGGATGGAGAGGCTCATGTGACATGACATGGTAGAGTGGGCTGCCAAGTGCACATTGGCACCAATGCAGGAGGGACAACAGAAGACTGAGTATCATCCTGACATTCAGCAGTTGAGAGTCAAGCATGATAAGGTATTTAGTGACATTCCACCAGGGAGACCCCCTAACAGGGGCATTGAGCATATTATTGAGCTTGAGGAGGGTGCTAAGCCCATTATGATTACTCCTTATCAACATCCTAAGCGGTTGAAGGATGAGATCGAAAAGATAATTAAGGAGTTACTAGTTATGGGTCACATTCGGCCTAGCAAATCACCATTTGCTTCTTCAGTTGTTCTAGTCAAGAAGAAGGATGGCACCCTACGAATGTGCATTGACTACAGAGCCCTGAATAAGAGGACCATTAAGAACAGGTATCCTATACCACATATTGATGAGCTTACTGACGAGCTCCATGGTGCACATTACTTCACGAAGATAGACTTAAGATCAGGCTATCATCAGATCAGAGTTCGCGAGCAGGACGTGGAGAAGATAGCTTTCTGTTGCCATAGTGGACACTATGAGTTTATAGTGATGCCATTCGGGCTCACTAATGCACCAGCAACATTTCAGTCCACCATGAATAGAGTCTTTCATTCACTGCTGAGGAGGTTTGTACTTGTTTTTTTTGATGATATTCTTATATACATTAGGACTTGGCAGGAGCATTTGGCTCATCTGGAGACTGTACTCAGCATCTAGGAGAGGGAATCCTTGTGTGCCAAGGAGTCCAAATGTGATTTGGGGATGATCGAATTATTATACTTGGGTCATATTATCAGCGCAGGGGGAGTGCGGATGGATCCTGAGAAGGTCTGCGCCATCATAGACTGGCCTATTCCAGCAAACCTAACACAGCTAAGGGGATTTCTAGGTCTGTGTGGATTTTATCAGAGGTTCGTGAATGGTTATTCATGACATGCAACTCCTATGATAGATTTGAATAAAAATGGTGATTTTTGTTGGACACCTGAAGCACAGGAGTGTTTCGAAAGGTTTAAGGAGTTGATGACTACGTGCCCAGTTTTGGCACTACCTAATTTTTCAAAGCTGTTCGAGCTTCAGTACGATGCTTTAGGCAAGGGCATTGGAGCGGTGATTATGTAGGACAAGCACCCCATAGTATATGAGAGTCTTAAGCTTAGGGGACTAGAAAGACTGTGTAGCATATATGATAAGGAGATGCTTGCTATCATGCATGCCTTGGCAAAGTTTAGGCAATATCTAGTGGGCAGCAAATTTTGCATCAAAATGGACCACAACAGTTTGAGACATTTTTTGGGGCAGCGAGACCTCAATGATCGTCAGCAGAAGTGGGTGAGTAAAATACAGGCGTATGATTTTGACATCTCTTTCATCAAGGGCACCCAGAATGTTGTGGCTGATGCTCTTTCACGTAGGTCGTATTTGAGTACCATGGTCCACATTACAGAGGATTGGTGACATATGATTGTGGCAGAGTATGCCAAGGATACATGGGCATCTAGCATAGTTGAGGGATCGACAGTTGACACTAGATATACTCTTGTGAATGACTTGATCATTTACGAGAACAGGGTTTATTTGATCCCAGGATCATCGATGAAGAACATTATCATGCGAGCTTTTCATGATATACCTACTGCAGGACATCCCAGATATTTTAAGACTTACAGATAGATTGGGGAGAGATTCACATGGAAAGGCTTCAAAGCAGATGTTCTTTATTATGTGCGTGAATGCCCTATTTGTCAGCAGAACAAGCAGGAGAACACGTACCTAGCAGGATTGTTGCGACCACTTCCAATTCCTGACAGGAAGTGGGAGTGTTTGTTGATGGATTTCATTACGGGCTTGCCTAAAGCCCAAGGATGAGATTGGATATATGTAGTTGTGGATCGATTAACGAAGTATGCTCACTTCTTCCCGATTACCACTACACATACAGCTACACAGGTAGCAGATGTTTTCTTCTGAGAGGTATTCTAACTACATGGATTACCTCGGAGCATAGTGAGCAACAGGGATAGTCATTTCCTGAGTCACTTCTAGCAGGAGGTGTTCTGACTTTGTGGGACTGAGCTTACACCAAGCACCAGTTACCACCCGCAGACTGATGGACAGACGGAGATAGTGAACAAATGGGTGGAAGGCTACCTCAGGAACTACATTGCAGGGTAGCAAAAATCTTGGGTCAAGTCGATTCATCTGTGCGAGTATTGCTATAACACAACTTTCCACATGACCATTTAGATGTCTCCTTTTATGGCATTGTACGGGTATGAGGCACCAAGTTTTCTCGATTTGCTACTGAGCGACAGTAGAGTGCCGAGTGCTGGAGACTTATTGTAGGAGAGTTAGGATACTATGAGGACTCTCAAGGAGAATATTGCTAAGGCACAGAATCAGCAAAAGCAGTATGCAGATCAGCAGAGGACCGAGAGATCTTTTGAGGTAGGTGACATGGTCTATCTTATGCTGCAGCCTTATCGTCAGTCTACTCTTAGGAAGAGTGGGGCAGAGAAGCTTAAGCCACGTTACTACGGTCCCTTTAGGATCTTGAGACATGTTGGAGAGATGGCTTATGAGCTAGAGCTTCCTACAGAGAGTAAGGTACACAGTGTATTTCATGTATCACGCCTCAAAAAGGCGTTAGGACACTGTGTGATACCTTCTACAGTTTTACCTCCCTTAGATGATGAGGGAAAGTTGATTTTAGTACCTGAGTCCATCTTGGAATCTAGAGAGAGATAGTTACATCGAAGGACTATCAGGGAATATTTGGTAAAGTGGAAAGATTTTCCAGTTGAGGATGCGACATGGGAAAGTGAAGATATTCTACAACATCCAGAGTTGAGATTGCTTGAGGACAAGCAATTTCAGGAGGGGCAGGCTGTCATGTCCCCTTCTAGTTGACATCTTTTCAAGCGAATGATTGGCCTATTATGCGACCCTCGTAGGCTGATGGGATGGATAGAGGGTCTTGATGGAGATGGGGACGGTTTTCATTCGGGCTTTTTCAGACATGAATTAAAGGAGATATTAATATTTGATTGATTTAATCAGATATTAATTATTTGATCTAATTTTAATTAATTATTAATTATTGATTAATTATTAATTAATTATTAATTATTGGGTCTAATTTTAGGATCCTAATTCTAATTTAAGAAATGGTCTAATTTTAAGACCCTGGTTCTAATTTAAGGAAGCCCCAGTCTAATTTAAGGGAATCTAATTTTAGCAAGCACACCTTTGGAGGTGTATAAGAATCTCTCATGGGAGAGAGTTTGTATTCATGACTATTATTGATATTCATTCTTGTTAAGAAATTCTTTTGTGAAGACTGAGCCAAGGGTTCTAGGATTCCATTTGCATTGAAGAACGTCAACTCTTCATTGTGTGCGATTTAGAGGTTGTGAAAGATTAGCCGATCTATTGCCAAATTGAGAGATAACTTCACCCAAAAGTTATCATAGTATTACAGGTATTTGAGAGATAACTTCACTCAGAAGCTATCACAAGGGTTTACAGGTATTTTCATTATTGTTGGGTTTTGATTCAAGAATTATCCAGATATAGATCTTTTGTATTAGCCCATAATTATACAGATCAGGATCAAGCATACAGGTTGTATTATATCATTGATCGTACGAATTCCGTACAGATTTGTGAAAATTCGTACGCATCAATAGAAATTTCAGGTACCGACATTGGTGAACAGATACTTACAGAGACCGACATTGGTCGACATATCACCGACATCGGCGGGATAACGACTACAGATCGACAGACGATGGCAACATAACCGACGTCGGTGACTGTGTTTTTTACACAGCAGGCCGAGACTTACCAAATTCAGATTTCTTTCCCAGTTTGTAGAATATTCAGGCTATTAAGGCCGTACTTTCAATATTCTTTGTATACTTGATAGAGGACTTCTATTGTAAGCTTATGAGCAAATAAATAAGAATTTATACTGTGATTTATTTGTCTATTTGAAGATATTTTGCAAAAATTCAGATAAGCAATTCAGAGCTTTTGTTTTGATATTCGAAGGGATATTACATAAATATAGTTTTACAATTTTTATATTTCTAGGATAAAAGATTTCTAAATTAATTATCGAATCAAAAATTTAATCAATCCTCAAGATGAATTCAAATAAGAGATTTATGTCAATGGGAAAGGATTTTTTAAAGTTAAATAAGATGGAATAAAATTGTATAAGGATGGAAAATATATTTGAAATCTGATATGTTGACCCTTAATATTTGAAAATGAGCTTTGTGCACAATAATATCTAGAGAGTTAGATAAAGAGTGGAACAAAACAAACTTTTTTGAGTAATGGTACATATGAAGATATGTAGTGAATGGAATTTTTCACAAAGATAAATTTTAGTGATTTTTTTGTATTCAAGTTAAAGGGGGGATTTTTTCAAACTAGGGTCTCCAAACCCTAAGAGATATACAAACATAAGAGAGACCAAGGTCTACCAAAGACCAAAACATGACCATGTAGGCCAAAAAATAGCCAAAAAACAACCTAGAAACCATAAAAGAATTTTAAAAAATGGTATAAGTTTAAAATACAAAAAACATCCTCCAACAATATTTCATATTTTTATTATTCGTATCAATTGGAATTAAATTTTTTGTTATTCATGACATACAGGTAACAACTACACTTCCCCTGCTTACCTGTCCCTTTGCCAATGGACTTGGGCTCAAAAAGCTCCCCAAGGTGGGATCCTATATTTTCAATATTTTGAATGCCTTTATACATATCATCCTTGTTGTAATTCACTAAAAAGTCAATGTTATTACAAAGTTTCTCATTATCCTATTCTATAATATCCACCCTCAATGAGAGATTCTGAATTTGTTGATCTTCCTTTCTAGTGAAAGAAATTTGATTCATCCTTATGTTTTCCTACTATAGGGAATTCACCTAACTTTCAACGTCTATAATCTCTCTCATAAATAAATGCATTATATATTTTTCCATATCAATTTCTTTAAATATATTTTATGAGTTCTCCTTTCCCTTAAGGGAGTTCACCAAATTATTGAAGGCCACATTCTAATCCTTCTATTGCTTATTCTTAAAACTCTTCCGTTTATCTATGGGAACATCTTTAGAAACTCTTTTAGCATCCTATGAAACATGTTTTCTGAGCTGAATTATTTCTGTGGTCAACATCCTTCCAGTCCTTGAAAAAATTCTTACATCTTCTACATTAATAAAAGCCCTAGCCAAATCTCCTATTTTTATCTTCATCCCCTATTTACCAAAACTAATCCTTCTTAGCTTTGAATCACTCCAAAGGTATTTATTGATATTCTGTTATGACTTTATATTCTTTCCTTTAATATCCTTGGTATTATTCTTCACAGGTTCCTTTATTATCTTTGTAACATTACTTGAACTACTAGGGTATTTTATCTAATTTTTTTAGATTTTTATAATATAAATGGGCATATCCTCTACATCTTCCTTCTGGGGATGAGGAATTATAGGGCTGATTATATTCATGACCTAAAAATATTTAAAAATGAGGTAGATCACCCTTTCATGTCTTGGAGTTGAGTAATTACCATGTTTAAACTCCTTGATCAAAACCTCCATAGATTTTAAAATGAACAAAAGAAGACTAAAGGGCACACCATGCCTGGAATAGTTTGACATTTTAAATAAAGACCATCTAACTACATTTTAACTACCTTCTATGGTTACATACTACATTATATAGAAGGCAATATTCACATACAACTTGGGCAAGGATTGTCAATTAAAACCATTTTGAGGCAGTTTTAGTTACTCTCCCTCCTTCAGGAATCTATCTTTGTCCCTTTTTAAATATCTCAGATAGTTGTAAATCTTGGTTTCCTCAATAATTAGCCTAGTAACATGAGCAATGAGTTCCTTTGTGATATCAAGAGTAACTCCACTGATTATAATAATTATGTTCTACCATGCTTTGGCAAACATGGTCGAGAAGTGTCTATCATATCCTTTAATATTCTCGATGAAACGCAAAAAACCTCCCACTTGCAGTGCTATCCAGATTCTTTCATTTTTCCTAACCTTAAGTGGCATTTTAGGTTATATTTTATTTTGTAATCCCATGTTTCTTTCCTTACAACCAACACAAAACTAAAAAATACTTTTTTTTTTTAGAAATTAGGCTTCAACGAATATAGATGAGAGGAAATGCAACTGTGTTTTATGTCTGGGCCATCTAATAAATGTTTTGGGACATATAGAGACTTCTCCATAGGCCCCAAAACAATTAAACAAAGTAATATGAGTCCATGAATCAAATGAGACCAATAATTTTTCCCTCTATGAATTAGAGGCTTCCCCAATATGCCTAAGGTTAATTGAATTTTGGTGAAGTTATATGTAAGTATTTACATACCTAGAAATGAATATGGAGGAGTTAAATTTATTTATTATATGTTATGTCACATGCCATAATAAATAATGATGCATAACTAAAAAGTAAAATGATACCCAAAATAAATAAGGCACATGAAATACAATTATTATCCAAACAAATAAGGTTTAGTATATTAAAAATAGTTAGATCTCATAAATAGCAAGATCACACTATCTATAAAGTTAGTTAGTGTAGGTAATGGGGAACCAATGTATGTAGTTATTTAGCATAAAGTGTGAACTATGGATGATATTCATTTATATTTTACAAGATGCCATTGAAATCAATGAAATGACTTATTATTAAAATCTCAACATTATAATTTAAAAAGGTAATACTATGTTGTAGTACTTAATGTGTTAAATCTTACATATTTTTCACAATCTTTAATTATTAGAAATTGATTTAAAAGTGAACCAACGTAAATTTTGTTGTATTTTCAGCCAATATTATGTATAGATATAATTATGCTTTGAATAAAGTGTTTTCATGTTTAATAATGACACATATATTTTTTTATTTTTATTGTTTATCTTATATATATGTTGTATGTCATATGTTGAATTTTATCATATTTATTAATGGTTTCCATATGTGTAATTCCTTCATTTTAAAACACAAAGAGACTTTTTAATATCCCTATACACCTTAGGTGAGTAGTAATTAAGTCAAAAAATGAGTGATTCATGGATGTGGAAGGCATTACAATTTTTTTGGGTCATGTAGGTGCCCTGGGATTTTTAGATAAGTGTGGACAAAACCCAAGCAATATTTTATGCTTTTGAAATTTGGGGACATATACATTATAATATGTGTTTGGTTTAGGTTCATTTTAGGTATTATATATATGTGATTAAAAAAAATTAGTTCCACATGTAATTAATCTGGTTTAATTTTTAATCATCCCTTTTATATTTTAGGTGTATTCAATGTAGTGGTGTTACTTCAAAAAAAATCTATGAAAAGTCAAACAATTGGGTATAATGGATATCAATTCAAGCTTTTTCATGCATTTAATAGTTTAAGTTAACAATGGATAATGTATACTAATTATGCCAATGTATGTATTTACTATAAGTAAGTTATATTATAATCAATAATTTACCTCCGAATACATTTTCCATTGATACTACCTACATGTTGAAAGTAATAATCATATAGGTACTACTAATGATATTTGTCGATCACATTTAAAATCAACATAAATGGAACCATCAAAAATATTTTCAACAAAATTTCATAATCACATGAAAATAAATATTCAAATAAAATATATATTTACTTTTAATCCCAAGTACACCAACATCTATTCTAATTTTATGGAAACATAACACATTATTATGTGATGCCACTAGTTTTATTAAATTATGCAGAAAATGAATTAAAATCACATCAACTTTTTTTGTTTAAGTGTCCATTTTAGTATGAGATATATGGATAGATTTGACGTGTCTTTAGATAAAATTAAGAAACTTTACATTATATTTTTAATCATTTCAAATAAAATATGTATATGCCTAATTATCATAGAGATGGCCTAGCATAGTACTATGCTCTTTGAGAGTCCTCATCATAACTACTTTTTTCTTGGTTAAACATTATAGGACTCACTATTCAAATTTGTAGTAACAAATTTTTAAGATAAATATATCAACACCTAAAATAATTTTTTACACATTTTTATCTTATAATATCTTATCTAAAATGAATTTATCTTAAAATGTTATGATCTTACTTCTTTTGGGCCTAGGAGGAAACTCGGTGAACAAACTAATTGAACTTATTAAGAGGGTTACATATGTAAGTGAATCAAGTATGACACATAATATGAAATTTCAATATTTTAGAGAAAAAGGAAAGTGAGAAAGATATGATAACCAAATATAATTTTGGTAGCAAAGTTGTATTATGTTAGTACTTGTACAATATATGTGAGTTCAAATGTATTTTATCAAAGAACATTCTCACTCTATTATTCTATGGTTATAGTCTTTAGGATGCTAACCTAAAAATAATGTAAGTGTGCATTGTTATATAGTCCAAGCAGATGAAACATCACTTGGATTTTTACAACAATTGGTAAAAACAATTATTAACTAAAAAATAAAATGTTTTCCCTAACTATCATTCCCTCTCCTTCTCCATCTTTCTTTTTTCATCACTTTCATTCGCTATTTACCTTGATCCCAAGTCTTCAATAAATCATGTAAGTTATTAAAATTTTATTTATAAATATTTTTCATTCCTATTCATATTAGCATAATCTTCTCTTCTTTTCATATTTCATATAAAACACATGTTCTTAAAAAATAAAATTTCTTAAAAAATAAATTTTGAATAGAATAAATATTCATACAAAATTTTACCTTCAATGTTTTTCTTAGAGATGAGTTGTCTATGATATTTAATGATTAGTATAGGTATGTAAAAATCTAAAAACATAGAATAAAACTACAACTTGAATAAAATTGAGCAACAAAAGCTAATTTTAATTATTAATTATTCATTATATTTTGAAAAAAATACATAGATTTGTTTAATAATGCATAAAATGAAGATAAATTTGTCATACACTAATGAACCTAAATACTATTCAAGGTAAAAATATCTAATAAACATAAATCATTTGAAATAATACTCTATTTCATATTGAATTAATCGAATGATTACATACCCATGCATAAATAAACCTTAACTCAAAAATGGAGTTGACATGAAAAACTCAAAAATATAAAATAACAAAAAACTTGACCTATTATTTTAGTAGATGCTATTTTTAATAAGTTTTACATGCAAGTATGTGCAGCCATAAATATCTATAAAAATATTATAAACACTAAAATTAACCTATAAAATAAATTTAAACTAAATTTCACCTCCAATTAAAAAAATATACAATTTATAAAAATAGAAATATTCTAAAAAATACTAAAAAATATTTTTTGACCCTCAGATGGTCATGGATGGCCTCCAAAAAATATTAAAAATGTCAATAACTATATAAAGAGGATTATGGTTGCACCTAAATGTTTGAGATAGTCATTTCAACATGAAGGAGAGCTCACATAGAGATACAAATCAAAATTTATGGCCTCTATAAGTTTGGAGTCCACATCATTCTCCTTTGGTTGGAAATAACTTAGATCCTACAAGTTTCTCTAATTGTACTTCTATAATTTATTATTTTTAGTCTTATTTAATGGTAATCCTTCTCACTATACCAAACCTATCATAACATCCTTTCCTTATGTTTATTATCTTATTATCCAAAACCAACACTATATTTTCTTTCTTCTTCTTTGATACCTGCTACTACCAATCTACTTGATATTCTTCCCCTTAACCATTTTCCTCATGGAAAACATATAAATATCAAACATTAAATACTATAGAGATATAAAAAAATTATGGTAAAATTACCTCATAATAATTATAATTATGCATGGTTTAACTTTCTTATACTTTAACTTATTCTATGTACCTTTTGAGAATATTTCCTTCCTCAAATAAATCATCACCAAATATCCTTCTTCAAATACATTTGACCTTATTCTTAAATCTTATACACTGCTTTATAATTTTCATTAGTTTCCTACAATTTTATTATTACTTCTTGTTGAAACTATTTATATACTTTGAAAATGATTTTGCATCATCACTAACTCATTCTAAAAATGGTAATTACAAAAAATCTAAAACACCAATAATATTTATTCCATAAATAATTTGAAATCTTGAATTTATTTTTTATCTATTTATTAAACTATTATATGTAAACTCAACCTATGGACGGGCCTAGTCCCATTACTTGGGCTTCTCTCTGACTATGTATCTTAATAAATTTCCCAATATCATGTTTATAAATTATGTTGGTCAATCTATTTGTGGGTGTTATGAACTACTAAATTGTAGATTGGTTCAAATATCACTCTATAAATTCATCAAGAAGTGATGTAGAAATTTTGTCTCTATCTAATGTAATGGTTTTTGTAACACTGTTTAATCTCACAACACCCTTTAAAAATAATTTTAAAATTCTAGTGGCATCATTGGTTTTATTACATGCAATAAAATGAACAATTTTAGAAAGCCTATCTACAACAACAAAAATTAAATAATTATCTCTCTATGTGTTTAGCTATCTCAACACAAAATCCATATTCAAATATGCCCACCATCCATTTAGAATTGGTAATGGCATGTATATCCATGTATTATGTGCATATCCTTTAGACACCTAACACATCTTTCATGTTGAAACATATATTGTTACATCCCTCTTTATCTTTGGCCAAAAATACTTCTCCTTCACCAAAGCTATTATTTTTGTCTTACTAAAATGCCCAACTAAGCAACCGCTATACAATTCTATTATAATATTGCTTCTTTGAGACCCAATTAGAATATTTAATTATTTTATTTTAAATAGATAACCATCTTCTATAAGATATTCATCATGAACTTTAATTTTCTCACTTGTTAATGGATACCTACATTATTTAACTTTTTTGCCAAAATTAGTATTAGTATAATATAATTCATTGAAAATTTCAAATCCAACTAATTCACTAACCATAGTAGCTAACAATGCCACTGTTCTATTCAAAGCATAAACTACTTGATTCTATTTTCATGATTTATGTTTCAACACAAAATTATAACCCAATAAAAAAGATACCTACTTTGCATGCCTACTATTTAACTTATTTTGAGTGTTCATATACTTCAAGGACTCATGATTATTAAATAGGATAAAATACTTAGACACTAATTAATGCATCTAATGTCCTAATTTTTGTACAATGACATTAATTAAATATATATTTTTTTTTCTTACCTCATTAAATTGATCATTGAAATATCCTATTGGTTTTCCTTCTTGACTTAACACAACATAAATTATCACATATATGAAGCACAAAAATAAACCTAAAACACTTTTCTAAAATGTGTTAGTGATAAAATATTTTTAATCTTATTCTTCAACAAATAATTTTTTTATTTTACTACTCTTGTCCATGAAAATTATTTTCCTCTCATACAATCTACAATTGATACAAAAAATGACTAAAATTCTTAGTGAACTTTCTATAAATAGTTGATAAGTGATGGGAACTTCTTACCTCTATGATTTTCCTTAGAAAATCACACTCGATCATTGACATTACTTTTTCTTCATTCATTCTTACACCATATCCTAAAACTACAAATACCGAAAATACAAAACTATTCTTCATAAACCTATACTTCTCAAATTTGCATAGAAATTCTCCTTTATTCACAACTCTAATACTATTCTAAAATTCTTTAACTAATCCTCTTTAATTTTACTAAATATCAAAATTTTATCAAAATCAAAAACCATAAACTTATCAATGTAATATTGTCTCACTATATTCATCACCCTCATCAATGTATTGGGTACATTTGATAATCTGAATGGCATCAATATACACTCATGTAAACCATTACTAGTCCTAAATATTATTTTTGATTCATCTCCTTCATGAATCATAATCTGATAGTATCCAATCCTTAGACCAATATTTAAAAACTATTTTTATCCTACAAGTACATCCATTGTATCATATAAATGAGGTATAGGAAATCTATATTTGATGATAATTTTATTTATATATGTTGAGGATAGTATTCACATGGTATGGTTATGATATGGGAAATATGTTCCCATATGGTTGTTATCTAATCTGAGTGGTTTGTTCCTTATTATAGGAAGTTGTTTCTCTTATTTTATGGCTATTTATTAACCTCTATTGTAGTAGGATAAGTAGATGGATAACATAGTATATTATTATGTTTTTATATTCAGTGGGTTCATCTCTTTGAATCCACATTAGTGGTATTAGAGCATGGAAATCTTGTGGAATAACGTACAGCTATGGTGTAGACCTGATGAAGGATGAGATTTCCACACATCACATTTTTATTGTGATTGATTTGATGGTTGTGTAATAACTAAATATAGTTTTTTTTTAATATTTCCATGATTATCACACCTGATCAGAATTTGTGCCAACTTGTATCAAAGACATGGTAATTATTTTATTTAAGTATTTCACATCAAAAATCAATTTTTTGGTCTATTACATACTTTAAAAACATTATACCTACCATTCTTGTCTTGTTATTTACATTACTTTCATTGATTGGTCATATATGAGGAGGCATTTCTATTATGCACAATTAGTCACATTTTTGAAAAAATTCTAGGTCTCTCAATGCAATATTCAATAGTTTTGTTCATTTCCAAATAGATCTCCAAAACTCCATCGATTGTCTATTGTCTTCAATAAATCTTACAAAAATCCATGCCAAGCTCCAACCACATCTCTTCTTTGTCATCTCCACCACGAGATCTAGTCAAATGTGGTATCAAATTTTGGATCACTAGACTGTTGTGATGTCAAATCCTATAAAACAAATTCATGCAAGATGCAATTTTTTTATGTCATCAGGGTCATTTGAGTCTTGTCAATAAGATATAAATAATTTCTTTATGTTAAATTTTTATAAATTCGATGTCAATAGTTATTCCTCTTTGTTTATGTTAATTCTTAGAAAGTCAACATCAATTGTGAATGCCAAATTTTTATAAAATATGATTTGTGTAATTCTCTATTTTTTATTTAGAAAATTTTCTATATACTCAATCGTGTGATTAATATTCAATATAGTCTAGGTATTTAAGAAAAAATAATTTAATATTACTTTTTTATTAGAGTAGTTTGGTCCATGTCATATTAATATGAGTCAAAGTCATATTTAAATTCCTTTGTTTGATAGTTATAAAAATACAAAAGTATATTTAAGTCTTTTATGTCAATAGAAGTTTATAGAGATTTTCCAACATATTTTTCAAAGTTTTCTTATGAGTCTTGTCATTGAGTAATATTTAGGTGAATGTTAGGGTCATGTTTAGGTGATTACTAGGTAATGTTTTTTTAAATTTTTTGTAAAGATTCATATTTGGGGTAACTAATGTCCTTGTCATGGAGATCCCACTAGAAAAATTTAATGTTATTAATTTTCACACATGGAAGGTAAAAATTCAAATGCAGTTAATGAATATTTTTTTTGGGGAATAGTCAATGGGAAAGAAACACAGCTCATAGATGCAAACAAATTTTTAGAATGGATTATCATAGATGATAAGGCCAAATCCATCATTAGCCTCACACATTATGATTTATAACTTCATCATATGGATTTATAAAAATCATCTATTAGAATTTGAGAAAATTTATATAAGTTGTGTTGGTGCAAAATCTGTTAATGCTAAGTTTTCTTTAAAATTACACTTATTCAAATTGAAAATTATTGAATAAAGCATAATTTCAAGTCACATAAATGAACATAGATATCTCATGAGGTAGTTAGTAGAAATAAAGTCCATAGTTGATGATGAAGATGCTAAAGATAGTTTGTCTACTAAATATAACAATGTTGTATTTACTCTTGGATAAATTCCTTCATATTCCCTAGAAGATATGATTTATACACTCTTAGAAGAAGAAAATATAAGTATAGAAGATGTAGAATAAGAAACAACATTGTACCTAAAAAAAAAATAACTATAAGAAATTTTCTAAAAAGGCTGAACATGAATGTTTCTTCTATAAGAAAAAAGGACATACAACGTTATATTGTAAAATTCGAGATAATTATTTTCTCAAAGAAAATATTAATGAAGCTAATGTAATCATCGAAGAAGAATTTAAGGTAGAGAATCAATTATTAGCTAAAGATAGTTGTTACAATTCAGAATATTTTGTGTACTAAGTAGTTTCATTGGAGGTTAGAGGCACATAAAGATGGAGGTTATTCAAGCCTCTCACAAGACACTATAAAAGAGGCCACTTCTATTTTAGTGTCATATTTGTGTGGTGTGATATTTTCTATGTTGTGTGTTTGATTTTAGATGTGTGAATTTCCAAAATAAGAATAGATGATACATGTATATTCAAAAAGTGTCCAATGCAAATTTTTATCCTTGTATTTACTCTTGTAGCATGTTTGTGATGAGGATGAAATAATTACTATAACCTCATGATTTTTTGGTTGGTAGTTAACCACATTGAAAACCATTTGTATTTATAGTTGGTGGTTAACCACATTTAAAACCATTTGTAGTCGTGGTTGATGGTTGACCATATTAAATAACATATATTCTTATGGTTGTAAGTTTACCACATTGAAAACCTTCATTAGGGATCATGAGTATGGGTCAGTTACAATATAAGGATACATTCTCCCCATATTTACACTATGGGGGTGAATGTTGAGGATAGTATTCACATGGTATGGTTATGATATGGAAATATATTTCTATATGGTTATTACTCAATTTAAGTGGTTTTTTCTTTCTTTATAGGAGTTTATTTCTCATATTATATGGCTATTTATTAGCCTATGTTGTAGCAGGTTAAGTCAATAAATAACATAATATATTTTTATATTTTTCTATTTTGAGGGTTTGGTTCTTTGAATCCACATCAATATCTCTATTATCAATACACAACCTCCACCCTCCACCTTTCTTTGGAGATAACACTACTAGTGTTTCACATAAAATCACAAAAATCTACTTGATTGGGTAGAGCTAATCCTAGAATCAAATCAATATGATGTTGAATATCTCTATTAAGTAGTAAACCATTTTTTAACTCATTCGATATGTCATTTAAACACTATTATTTATTTTACATGTGTTTCTACCATTTTTATATCTTTCAAGGATTTATCCAAAGAATAACCATCAATGGCATAATATAAAAGTGTAAAAATAAATAAATCATAGGACAAGTTATATCTCAAGGTGTAAAGCATAAATGAGACAAGAATTTTAAAGTGCTAAATTCAACGTACCATAGAAAAACTAACATAATATTATTAGAAAGATTGTCACCAAAATCTCTACAAGTACAAGATTGAATCAAGAACACAAGTGAAGAAGAAAGAGAGCTATGAGTTCTTACTGAGGAAAATAGAGGAGGAAACTAATGATACTTAAAAGGATCCCATTATTACCTTACAATCCTATAATGTGTGTCAGTTGTGGTCTATTCCCTTAAAGATTGTAGGGAAGTGTGTGCCATATGGAGAAAGGAGAGTTACATGTAACTCTAAATCCAACAAGTGGATTATGGATGTGATTTAAACTTAATAAAGGAAGGAATAAAATAAATTTATAAATATTATAAATTCACACATAACTCAAACATAGGATAAGCGTATAGACCTAGGATGGATCTAAATTATGGTTAATTTTTGAACACTTGCCCTTAAGCATAAATTTGGATTATAAAAGTGAAGTAAACCTTTTAAAAACAAATAACGGAGTTGAAACTACATTATACTCCCACTTAATAGAAATTTACATCAGGATGAAATACAAAGTCTAGAGAAGAAAGAAGAGAAAGTTCTACCAAAAGTTGCAAGGATGAAAGTTTGATCATCAAGAATCTACAAGAATCCTTTTTAGACAAGTTGTTCAATCTGCCATGGAAAAAGACCAACCAAAAGGAGAAATAATCCATAAACCTCTAAAACAAACAACCTAACACAAATATTTCAATCTTATTAACCATTATGGAAAAAATACAATCTATATACCTAATGTAATACAAGTAGATCTAAAACTAGAAAAAATTGGTCAAAGACAACTTCCATCATAATGTGTGAAAAACATGTATGAAAATAACTTAGTCACAAAATCTCTAAATAAAGCATATATACTTTACAATAAAAATTAAGGAATGAAAAAGGAGACTTAGATAATTAAAATTGAGACAAAGAATATTTATCACTTGAAAAAGATATTTTTCACAAATCATTAGAAAAATTATCTTAAGATGACACATTAAAGTCTCTAGAAGATTCATGAGTTTTAAAAATCTGAATATTTTTACCCTTAGAGGTAAGATATTTAGTCATTTTATAATAATGCAAAGTGTTGTGCATAAATTTATAACAAGATTTTCATGGGTGCAATTTTCAATATTTAGATATTCGATCATCATATTTTCCAAACTACACACAATGTTTAACATTTTAAACCAAAGCATGAGCATTAGAATAAATAATTTTAAAATAAGCTAAATTATAAGTAATTCGATGAAGAGGACAATGAAATTATGAATTTGTATTAGAAATAATAGAATCATCAAAATTAAGAATTTTATGATTTTCATTAGAAGTAGGTAAAGGAGGTTTCAGAATACCCTCTTCAGATTTACCAAGTGCACCACCTGAATATCCCATATTTTGTATTATTTGTAAATCAGGGTTTGTGAGAGAGGTGTTCAAATATGTTTTAGGTGTTTCAAAAGTACAAGAAATTTCACCATGATTACAACTAGTGTCATGTGTAAAAGATAGAATTTTCAAATTGAAAGCATTAAAATAAGATTGCATATTTTCCATTTTATTATGAAAAGTAGTTTGAAGTGCATTTATAGAATTATGAAAAGTAGTAATAGTATTATTTTGACATGCGATTTGTTCTTTAAGATTAGCTATTTCATCATTTTTAATACTTTTCATAGGGTGATTAAAAACCAAATAAATGGTCAATTTAAAATTCATGAGAGAAAAAAATGTCAATTTAATGATTATTGAGAAATAATAAATTATTACAAATATAAATTGGTCATATGAACACTTTAAAATATTCATTTAAAAAAAAAGATCAGTTAACTTTTAAATGTAAGTTCGCACCAAAATACCAATTAAATGGATTTAAATACTACTTGGAAAATTACTTTTGGTTTTAAAATAATTTGATTTAGTTCACCACAAAAACATACTTATGAATAAATCAATTATGATCTTCCCATCCACGTAGGAATGCATAAAATTTATGTGATTGAAAAAATATATATATTCTATTTTATATTTTAAAAGTTTATATGGATTTGAAAAATAATTAAATAAACTTAAGATACAAACTAAACACCACATATAAGGCTTTAAACAAGGGATAATGATTTTAGAAAATACTTTTCATGAAAAAATATTCTTTGTAGATTTGAAAAGGATATAATATGGCAATTTAAAAACTACAGCATGAAAAGAAGTTTATTTATTTTTTGTTTTAAATAAAATGAATTTACAAAAACTTGCTTTGTTTTGAAAAGAACTTTAAAAATGTAACATGGAAAGTACTTATACCATGAATAGATAAATATAGAGAAAGCTACATTTAGTGCTAACCTGTAGAGTGCATGAACAAAATAAAAGTCAATAAGTATATGGATATATGGCACTAAAAAAACAATAATATTAAATGAACAATATTTAAAAATGAACATGGTGGGGATTAGACACACAGCTCAAAGGAAAAAAAATACAAATATAAATAGTAAAGCATATAGACTGAAGATGCCAAGAAGGAGATAAAATGGAAAAAATATTCCTTTGTTTTTAACAATATAGAAAAAATTAATGGAATATGACATACATCAAAAAAAGATGCCAATTCCAAATAAAGAATACAATGTCAAAATAAGGAACCTGATTGAAGGGAAAAAATGGTAGGAATAAAGTAAATTGACAAATAAAGGAAAATAAAAAATGATGAGGCAACTACTAGCTGGAAGGTGATGGAATGAATTTGAAAGCAAGTTTAAAAATATGGGATGCAAAAAATGTAACATTGAAATTAACATAGAGAAAATATAATTGCCAAACAAGCAGACATTATAGCCAAAACACACTTAGTAAAGAAAATAATTCACCCAAGTTGAAGAGGGAGAATCAGAGGAGGAAAAAATATAACATAAAAAGTACAAGAGCACTGAAATAAAAAAAGGCACACTACAAACGCATAAATTAAATCAATACAACTATTTAAAGACTTAGAGAGAAGAATTAAAAAATGAATGTAAAATGTACATATATTAATCTTTAAGAGAGCATAAAAGAGATTCTAAAAATTAAAAAAAACCAAGCCAAATATACAAAACTGGTAATTAACAAGAGAAGAAAAAAACTGATAAAAAAAGATTAAAACATGATATTATTATAATTGAATGAGTTGGGGAAAAAATGGAGGCCTACTTACCAAGTGAAAGATAGAAATTTGAAACAATGAGTTAGATATAAACAATTCCAAGCACAAAGAGAGGGAAATGGATTTAGATGAATAGCAAGGGTGGAGCCCTTGCAAAGAAATCCATAAACATCTCTATAAAATTCTACATATTTATAAAAAATGTCAATAAGATAATCTTAGCTCTAATACCATGAATGATTTATCCCAATAATAATCATCAATGATATTATGAAAGTGCATAAATAAAGAAATTTCAAGATAAGTTATCTATCAAGGTGCAAACCATAAATTAGATAAGACTTTTAGATTGAAAAACTAAATGTATTAGATAAAAGTCCAAGTGATCTAATTTGAATGCTTGTCACCAAAATATCCTCAAGTAAAAGATTGAATTAAGAGCACAAGAGAATAATACAGAGAGCTATGAGTTCATAGCAAGGAAAAGAGGAAAGGAAAGCTTCTTTTATATATCTAGAAGAAGAGAATGAGAGTTGTAAACAATACCTTTATTACCTTACAAGCCTCCTATATGTGTTCCACTTGTGGTCTATTCCCTTAGAGAGTGTAGAGAAGTGTGTTCCATGTGGAGAAAGGATATTTACATGCAAATAACTCTAAATTCAACAAGTAGACTAGGGAGGTGAGTGACACCTCATAAAGGAAGGAATAAAATAAATTTACAAATATTATAAATGCACACATAAGTATTACTTAGAATAAGCTTATAAACCTAAGATGGACTCAAATTAAGGTTAACTCTCCAACTATCTTCTTTCTTCACTATTAATGAATAACAATAACCTGTCGTCTTCAAGTTTTTGATAAATTCTTTCACAGGCAGCATGATTTCAAACTACTTTTCTTCTTTAAGAGGTAAAAAAATACCTTCATAACACCTTTCCATAAATTATATGTGTTATTTTCTCAATCATTAATTTATTTTCTAGCAAACTTTAAAGGCCTTCATAATAACACATGACATGCATCAATTGGTATAACATCACACAATATTTCATCTTTGTAAGGTTTACTTATAGAAAACTTGATTAAAATATTTTATCTATTGCAACTTCATTTCATTTCTTAAAACATAAAATTAGATAATGATTAGGATGTTTTTTACACTATAAACCTAGTTTCCCAATGATGTCCTTGAAAACCATATTTTCACAACTACCACCATATATAATTAATTTTCATATCTTAGCTCCTAAAGTACACCTTCTTCAGAAAATGTTTATTCATAGCCATACATTACTACCTTATTTGTTCTACACCTCTTCTTTTTTGGATCAATCATTGTTCTTATTATCATGATATTTTATTCAATATATACTATTATAACTTCAATATTTTGATCTTTCATCTCAAGCTCAACTAAATTCACACTTGAGTAATCCTATTGGCTCGTTTTTGATCTTATTAGTGTGGACACTCAAACATTATATGTTCTTATTATCCACATCTATAATAAACATACAATTTATGTTCATTTGGAAACTAACCTCTACCACCACTATAGACACATCCTCTCTAAAATCACATTCCTCTTTGCTGGTATTGAAACCCTTCTTTATTATCATTTTGCCTTTAGACACCATGTGATGATTCTCCTCTAGTGGTATTAAACCCACCTCTATTTTTTTTTAATCCAATTCATCCCCTTTTTGGAGGGTACTTTTCTCTTCTTGTCCTAATAGACGTTCTTATATATATATATATATATATATATTCTAGCATCAAAACTAATTGATAATCCTCTTTCTCCTCCTCTTGCATAATTTCTTCTTCATGATATGTATCTTCATCTACTTCATATTTTTCTCTACATTATATTCGAATTGCAAGAATTATGGT